>OMLB01056175.1:24281-74854 GCA_900302555.1 Myripristis jacobus
CCTATCACCTCATTTCTTCCTCTACCCCCACCTTCCTCCAAGCCAAACCCTACCCAACCCCATCCAGCTCCCAGCTGCCTCTCTAAGCCTCTACCCCCCATCACTAGTCTCTCCTTCAACCTCAGATGCCAGGAACACTTCACAGATGAGGCAACAAAATCAGCCCCCCAACTGATAGGTTGTCAAGTTTTACTGTTCTACCAGCAGACACGCCACCCAGCTTGCATCAGGTGATGGCATTGCTCTAAACCAGCCATTTGACCTGTCAATCACGTTGTCCCATCCTGCACTGAGAAAGTGAGACCAAGAAACCCCAGAATCTTCTAGAAGGCTTTCTCCCTGTCTGGAAGCAAAGGTATGTCTGAACTTTTACTGAAATATCTGTGTCTTGGTGCTGTGACATACCTTAGTCAACTTTTTGGATTTGAGTGGTCAGTTTTTTTATATGCAGTACAGCAAGACAAGGACTAAACTGTGATAATACTGCGGACAGATAGTCTTTTGCATGTGAGGAAGTTAACAGTGTTCTGGTCAGATATGTGAGGAGTGAAAATTAAAACCTGGTCTCTCGTGGGAAATCTGTTCATTTCCACTTATGCCCCCTCAGTGCCCCGTAGATATGAGGGAACTAATTTGATATAGGCCTTTCAATTTGTCTCGAGACAAGATAAGGACAATCATTCCTCAGAAACACTTTCATATGAAATTGAAAAGATACAGACTTCCTCAACGTAGCACAGCACTTGTTTGGATGTAAAAGTCTGGAATGAAGATCATTCAGAGTGCAACAGAGTCTCTCAGTGTGATAAAGTAATGCACTTTATTGTGCAGTTCTGTGGTTCAGAATAGAGCTTAATTGAAGTGAAACTGCATGGTGCTGAATGCAGTTTGGCATGCTTTCAAGGCAAGGCTAGACAGGGTTTCGGGACTTCTGTGTCTGTAGACATGTAGGAAAAACATATTGGTGTAAATTTAGAATAGAAACAATAATAAGCTACCCCATCTTATGTTATTACTCTTGTCCTCTAGTTTATGCAAACTATTTTGTGTGGTTGTTTGGAAATGCGCTATTATTAGTATTATTTTTGTTTTTGTTGTTGTTATAATCATTATTGTCAGTAGTATTATTAGAGGTGGGATACATGTAGAAATGCAGTATTTCAAATCAGTAAGAGTGTGGTAAATAAGAATATGATGAAAGCAGATTGGCTAAAGAGAGCTTTGCACCACCAGCAGTTGGTCATCTTTCTTCCCCCTCTTTTTTTCCCCTAGTCAGGCCAAGTAAATAAATCATGTGACATCACCGCCCCATTAATGCAAGTGCTGGTTGTGGGACGGGTAGCAGGGGAGGGAGCAGGGTGGTTCAGTCGGGGGGATTTGTGTTAAGGGCAGAGGCACAACAAGACACCTCCAGGGGCTTACCTAATGGAGCCTCCACTTCTCTGAGATTTGGTGATCCTCTTGTTGTTAAGGGAGCCCCTGTCATCAGGGCAAAGCGCCAGATTAAATGTGTATGTCTTTGTATTTATGAATAGAGGCATGCCTGATCTTTAGTCCTTGGTTTCCTCTACCACCTCACGCAGTCTCCATTACATGCAGTTATGCTGAGAAGAAATAACCCTGTCTGCACTGAGCATTAGCACAATTTAGAACAGGAAGGCATCCGTTACCATCTCAGCTTCGCCTCTGCTTCTATGTATAGTGCTGTATATCACGTCACTTCTGTCAGGAGGAAATCAATTTTGTGTTTGCAAAATGTCACCTTTCAGGAATTTGGAAAGATGACCTTGCTTACATATTCACCAGCATGCATTTTTGGACTGTCATTATTGAGTTTGAATGGTTTAATGAGCCATGTGGTCAGGGAACTTGAAATCACTGTTCTCAGTGCAGTGTGCAGTTTGGGTGTGAAACTGAGTGGTTGTCATACCTCTGAGTAACTTGGAACAAAGACCATATTTCCAGCCCTGTTTCTTATCATTTGGTCTTATCGTTTGTCAGATGGTCAGTCTCACGCATCCCAGTGACTCTGCTCTCTGTCATTGAGCTCATGCATAAAGACAAGAAAAAACACTGTGCAAGCCAACTGTATTATACAATGTTATAGGATGTATGTGAGTTTGATCTTTTGAATGTACCACTGACTGTCACCGCTCTCTTGTGTATGATCACAACAAGTTGTGATCAAACTAAATGTCTCCAAGCCTTTTGTAATAGTGCTACATTCTAACAAGAGCTCAAACATTGTTTTCCTAGTGGAAATCAAAGGCAACAATATGGCATCCCAGATCCCAGCACTCCCACAATCCTTCACTCCTGGGCCTGATACCGTCTTCTCTGACCAGTCTGGCTTCTATTCCCTGGACTCCAATGTGCCCGGGCTTTCTAAGGTCATTCTCAACAAGCTCAACATGAAGGACTATGGAGAATACAGGTATAATGCTCACTGATCCGGACAACAGCCTGTGTAAAACCTGATGTGTTGCATGCTCAAATCTCTTTTCCAGCCCCCCTGCCAAATTTACAGTTTGATGTGGAACCAGGCCAAATAGAGGGGTGTAATAATTAATTCATTGCATTCAAGCATCGATAATAAACTCTGCCAATTCAACTGCGTCAATTTGCTAACTAAAATAAACAGAATAAATCGCTTTGACATCAGCCTGAATATGTCGTAAATTATTTGAATCAAGTCACTCACAATTGTTAAACAAAAACAAATAATGTTTTAGTGACCTAACAGTTTGTCAATTATGTTTTTATTTTAGAATACATAATGCTTAAATAATTCCTTTGTCAGTGTTTGTACATTTCAGAAGAAAAATGATATTCTTACATAATTGCACATGTTTATTTAATGAATATAAAATTTTGGCTAAAAGTTCAGAATCAAATTTTGAATTATGGTTTACTGGATTTAAATTGAACCATTCCCCAAAAAAGACAAATTGTTGTTAAACTGAATCACGGTCCACTGAAATGTGAATCAGATTGAATCTCTGTTAAAAGAAAGAGTCGCACCCCGAAGGCCAAGGTCATGCAGCGCCACATGTTATCTGCTTCTTTTAAATGTGTTTGTGTATTCCTTAACATGGATTGTGCTTGGCGAACGGTCTCTGCTGTTGATCAGGGCGGCTGTCGAAGGGAAGACTAAAGGAGTCTCATTCCGCAACTACAAGGAAATGTTCCAGAAGATGGAAGAGACCTTCAAGTTCTGCACCGGCTGCAACAAACTGCCTGAGCATCTCTCTGATGGACAGACTCTCAAACGCTGTGTGAAGTGAGTGCAAAGCCAAAGGTGATGGGTTGAAACCTGCTTGACAATGGCACGGTGGATTACTGCTACACTTCAAGCTGGTGAAGTCTGACATGTCAATGGTTAAAATGATATTTGGTGGTTAATTTGCAGTATTCAAGCATTAAACCTCACTTAATATTTATAGTAACTGAAAACCAGACTATTTTAGGGAATTGTCAGCTACACCAATCTGTGGCCAGCCCTGTCACCATCCAGTCCAAACATTGTTTTGGTCTGTTGTCTAATAGCTGTCATGTGTGAAGCATTACCAGTTGTCATTGTATCAGCAGCAAAATGATAGGACACAAAGGTGTGGACAACTCAGCAGCAGTGGACTATGGCCAATGGCAAATATAGCTAAGCCTCCTGACTCTGATTTATCTCTCCATAGCTCCCTCCAGTTTATTAAGAAGGTAAAAATGTGCAGCTTAATGTGGGTCATAATGGCACATCCAGGCAGAATATATTTGCATGTAAGGAATGTATTGAGAATAGGGGTTACTGTGCAGAATAATGTAACACTTATTGAGTACTTTTTCATTTGGACAGGCATTGTTTATGAGCTTCTCTTTTACCCCTCGGTCTCTCTCTCTCTCTCTCTCTCTCTCTCTCTCTCTCTCTCCCTCTCTCTCTCTAGTTCTCTCTCAGTCTCTCATGCACACTCAAACACACACTGACTGTACCTCCCCGTGAAACCCTCAGCTGCCACCGCCTCTCTCAGAAAAGATAACACTTGCAGCGACTTATATGCAGGCAGAAAGCAAGAACTGCTGACATACAGCACCGGTGAAACCCTCTTAGTGGGTTTCAGGACCTTTGCCATCTAAGAATTATCACCAAAAGTCCCTGGTGACTTTCAAACAGCCACTTAATTCATGGTGTGATTCATAATATTCCATTTATCACTCTTTGGACTTTGGCAGCTTTGACAAAGTGTTGTTTATTTTGACTTCCAAATGCATCGCTGTTTTCCACACCTTGTTTTGGCTCACTTTGTCCAGTTGTGAAGGATTCATGAAGGATTAGTGGGCCCAAAGTGTACTATGACAGAACACTGCACCTGATAAATGGCTCTATGTAAATCTGAAGGCCCCCAGGGCGAGTGGATGAAAGGTGTATTGTAAGTATTATAGTCCCAAAAAACGCAGACTGGCACTGCCTCTCAGACCTCTAATCCACTACATTACCTCACCACCTAAACTGTGTGGCCACACAAAAGACCACATGCATACAAAGAGGTTGTATAATCAGTAATAAATTCCAGCTTCCCTTCTGCAGCTTAGGTTCCTGCCATGGCTGTTGCCAGCTGTAGTCTACAGCAGCACAGAACTCAATACAGTCTTATATGTGACTGAATGAGAAGGTCACATGTGAAGATAGGGTCTAGAGAAATGTAATGTACTATTTATATCTTGGCACAAATAAGACATTCTAGCCTGGGATGTGATATTAAAAGGAGCCATCTAGATCAGCATATTATGTATAGTTGGAGTGAAACTAATGCCTCCATAAAGGATTTCATCATGGTCTTCATGCCAGTAGGTGATTGGTTTTAATGCTCTGTTTTTCATTGAATGTCTGAAAAAATCCTTCCTCTACCTGGAAAGTATTGTCTAACATTGGCCACTCTGATGCATGCCTCTTAAAGTTAAGCTTCGCCTTGCCTTTTGTCTTTCCACTTCAGCTTCTCTGTATCTCTCTCTGTATCTCTCTTTCTTTTTGTCTTTCTCCATCTCTCTTTTTACAGGTGCTTGAATGTGTACTACTGCTCAAAAGACTGTCAGCGAAATGACTGGCCTCTGCATAAAAAGGTCTGCAAAAAGCTGCGTCTGGTGGCCATTGACAGGCTAGTGGAGTGGCTGATGTTCACAGGTGATAAATAAAAAGCCATACCACTGACCCAAAAACACCTTAATAGCTGTTTTCATCTTTAGCCTAATAAAGATATGGTAATACATCAGTATCATATAGGTAGGTACATAGGTAATACATTCATTCTATCACCCAAACAGGCGACCTCCCAATCCCCACTGAGAAGTGGTCCAAGCCGGTCACTCAGGTGAAGAGCTGGGACGACTGGGTCCCCATGCAAGGAGACCTTGTACAACGCCTGGATTCCATCTTATCCAGCGCCAACATGGCAAACCTGTGGAAGAACACCAGCAGGCCCCGGCCAGAGGATGCAGACCTGAGGGAATCTATATGGCGGATTCAGAGCGAGTTCCTCTCTCGAGTTCTCACAGTTGGCATGGCCATGCAACACTTTGGACTTGACCCGTATGCTAAGCCCCTTACTATTCACATAGCAGGAGCATCCCTCAATGAGACCATGGGAGCCAGGATGACGGACTACGATGAGCTTAACCGCATGTTCCCTGGGCACCAGGGTCTGGAGGTGGTCATGGTGGGACCAGAGGTGGTGGATGGTCCTGTCATGAGGCCTCCTCTCAAGGCGTTTGGCCCCAGACAGAGGGTCTACATCAGTGCCCACAAGGGCCTCTACCACCAGTTCTGGGAGGATGTGGTGGAAAATGGGGAAGCAGCTAAGCCAGACCTGGTGGTTGGATTTCATCCTGGTGTGTACCAATGAATGAACAAACAAATGGGGTTGTAATGTACTTGTGTAAGCACTGATAGCTTGAAGAGGCTGTGTTTGAAGGTCTTATGCCTCAAAAAGGTTTAGATTAACTAATAAAGAGCATGTTGATCGCTGCAGTCACTGCAGCTATAAATAACTTGATGGGGAAGGTTAACTTCTTAGATCTGGGCTTTTCATTAGGACTAGGCGTTTATCAGGCACCTGGGTGATTCATGGGAGCAGCTGTGGCAGAGTTTGGTTTCTGAGCGCCAGATTCAGCCTAATGTCGGAAGGTTGCCCTGCTGCTAGGAGGGTCTCAGCTCTCGCTTTGGGATATTGCTGGCTCTGTATAGCTGACTTCAAGCCCCAATTATCTGCCAAATTATCCGCTTAAAACATTCCCACCAAGTCAAGCCCATTTGATCCTGGGCCTATCCTATGCCCATGCTTAGCCTGAGAGCACACAGTTCATGAGTTTTTTTTTTTGTTTGTTTGTTTGCTTGTTTTTTGGCTGACTTTCAAATCTAGTTCATCTCTTCACTGATTTAGAATGGGGAAGTGTTAAACTATGCAGAAACCCTATCACCAATTATTATTGCTGTAATTGTTACTATATTATTGCTGTTCTTTCTGTTGCTAATATTATTTTTTGTATTTGTGATGGTGGTGATTTTTATTATTGTTTAATGATTGTTAACTGACTGTCACTTTGTCTACCCTCAGACGGGTGTTAGGTGATAGGTATTGAGTTGAGGTCACAGTCCAGTACCTCGTTAAATTGCCACTAAAACTCTACACCTCCCAAACCACAAGGCACTGACCATGTGTTCTGACCGTCTAACCTGTTAAGTGGCAGTAAAGCCCCCACCCAACTGCACCCCTAACCCCAGGCTCAGTTATCACTGCAGGCTCCACTGGAGCTAAATATACAGGAATCAGTCATCCTCTGAGTAAACTGCCTGAGAGCTTGGCTACATTTCATACTGCAAACCTGGCAAAGCACTGCATTATGACACTGTTTAAGTGATAGGAGAGCAGACAGCATTAAGAGAGGAATGGAAAACAAGGTGTGTGTTTGTGTGAGAGAGTTTGTGTGTGTGATAGAGAGAGAACAGAGAGAGGGAGTGAGAGAGAACAGTGAAAAGAGGTAGATATCCTGGGACAGAGAGTAAGAGTGGGGAAATTCGGAGACTTTGACCTTTGAGAAGAAGAAGGGGAAAGTGGAGTGACTCCACTGCCAACTCCTCCAAGACACTGGATGGATAAGGGCCCAGTGACATCACCCGAGCAAAGATAGATCACTGAAAGCAAGTGCTCATAAAATACAAACAAAACACCCCTCCCTTCTTGTCTACCATTAACTTAATGAGAAATTCAGAGTGCCCCCACTTTACCCAATTACTGGATGCTGTTCTATCAGGGACATATTTGTTCCTTAAAACAATGTTTCTTGACAATGGGACAATGCATGTCTGTGGTTATATTTATCTATGCCCCAAATTCAGACTGGAGCCAGGCAGTTATTGCAGTCATTAAATGACAGGGGGTGGTGTCTCCTTGTCACCTTATCTCCTCAAGGTCTAAATACCTAAACGCTAATTCTGTGTTAAATGTTTTATTGTGATGGGAATTGTAACCTCAGGGATGTGTGCATCACATTTGCATTATTCAGATGCAAATCCATCCTTTCTGCGGTTTGTGTTCTCTGGAAAGAAAGCAGCAGGCGGAGGATAACATGATACCGTCTGTGTGCCAATATCATGGGGCCTACAATTCCTCTGCCTCTGTGGCATGCTCTGAACACCCTCCCACCCCCAAATACACAGACACACACATCAGTATATAGAGTACTATGCAGAACAGCTGAACTTATAACAACTTTATAGCCTCCAAAGTCTTACCCTGCATTTTTCTCATGCATATATTGTTCCATAGTGCTTTTTAAAATTCATTGTATCATTGCATCACCTCTATTATGGCAAAACTAAATGAAAGACTTTCTCCTGTTTCGATATTTTCTTACTCAAGGACATTTTGGACACGTGAAGGTTAGCTCCCTATTCACTACTCCCCAGCTGCTCAGAAAACAAGTACTTTTGACATAAACAAGCACTCATTACATTCCCAGTTAGGCAGAAGTGATATAGCATATGCTAAAGGATTATATACCCATCCCATTTTAAAAATAGCTTGATAGGATAATCACTTTAACTGTATGAGAATATCACCTTGAATTTTCAATCTGTTCAGAGCAAGTCAGTCTGAGTTAAAACTATCTCCAGTCCAGCTGCAGTGCTAATATGAGGTCAGTTTGTTTGGATGGGATGAGATTAACTGGGTCCTATTGGCTGAATGCAAACACTGTCAATGGCATGTGTAGAAAATAATATATCCCAGCTGGAAAGACACGGTCAGCTGGTCACAATAGATCGAGGGTGTAATCAAAGTTAATCCCTGTAATCCTTTGCCTTATTGAGGAAAAGGTCTTGACCCTTTTTCTGTCGATCTGCAGGAAATGTCATCATGAGAAACAGACAGTTCAGTGGGTGCTACTCTGCTGCTCAGCCTTTCAGAGGAGTAGGTGTGCTGCAAGAGTGGCTCTCAAAGTGGTTAACAAGCACTGGATCAAATGAAAAATTCATTACCTGCACTGTTTTATTTACCAATTAGCAGTATTAAACTCTGAATGGAAGATTAGCGGTTGGATCATACAGTGGGTTTCACTCCACTTTCAGACTGTCACACCATTTTGTTCTCATTTTATCTAAATGGCATTTTTTTTTCTCTGTTTACATCTAGTATTTTAAGTGGCTTTTGTAATGAAATCTGTGGACTTGTGTATAATAATACATATATGAGTTCACCATAATGATTTATATGTTTTTTTGCCCAGGGTTTCATGCCAACCAGGGTCTGGTAGAAGGCTGGCTGCCCACCCTCCTGCTGCTCAGGGACTATGAGATCCCCTCCTTCTTCACCATGTACAAGTAGGTCACATAATGCTAAAAATTGCTTGTTTCTCATTTCATAGAGGTGATAATAAAAGTCCTTGGCCTCTGTGCCATAGGGAATATTGAAATTCTGCATGCCAGAATGACCTGTTTGATGCTTACAACATCTTTAACTCACTTTATATACCATCTGCTGTCAAGCATCTTAGCATCCACCAGTGGATTTTACCCAGAATTACAGTTAATGCGTCACATTTAATTGCTTGAGTTTTCTTGAATTGCTGTTGTGGTTTGTGTTGTGTGATTCCAGAGCTTTCAGTTCTTGTCTGCTTTTCACCAGCCTCTGTCTTTTTGAGGAAAGAGTTTTAAGAGCCGTACTATTGATTGATTGATTTACTGATTGACCGCCACCACCACACCTGATCATGCCCCTTCCCCAAGTGTTATTATTCATAGAGAAACAGATGAGATTGTTAAGATCAGTCCTAAGACTTATTAGAATAACACTGGAAAATAGTCACAGCTGTCTATATATGTTGCCAAAAAAGATTTTAGAGGACCTTCAGGGCCTTCCAAGGGGTCCTCAGCAAAATGAGGACCCCTCACTTTAATGTCACTATATTTTAATTTATTAGAAATTGTTTCCATACTGTAAAAAGTGATCATGTTAACATTATGTTTTAATCCCACCACTGTGAATACATTTGTAAATGCTCAAGCATGGTTTCTCAACAATTACATACATAACACAAACCAAAATATATTTACAATTTAGTGTCCCTTGGGAAAAATATTTTCAAATGGGGTGTCTGTGTCTTAATGAAAGTCAAAAAGCAAAAAAAGTTTGAAGACCCCTGCTTTAGTCCATTTGTTGAACAGAAGATTCTGTCCATCCTCGTCTTTCTGTGTTGTCGTATAAGAGAGGTCATCCTCCTCTACTGTTTCTTCACCATGCGCTCCATCACAAGCAGGCACAGATCCCTTAAAAAAATAAATAACACCCTACTTGTCACCTACCTGACCTCATCATCCGAACTGTCAATCAGAAGGCACTTATCATAGCTTGTGACCCAGACCAACCACTCCATTACCGCCTCACACTCCTCCCCTCTGCCTGCCAACACCAGCCTCTCTTTTGTAAGAAGGCCAAGTTCAAGAAAAGCTTTAATCCCCCTGTTACGCACACTCTCAACAACCTCTCCCTCTGCAAGGGAACTTGATCACGTCCTGACATTATTGATGTTGTTCCTTTGTTGATCTTGTTCTTCTGTTGATCCTATTCATCTGTAATTAGTGTCAAGCTGTTTGTTGTGGATGGCTGTTGTAACTATTCTTTGAATGGGTGTGTAAATGTCTTATGCTTTTTTTCCCCCTGTGCAGTGGTTGTGAATGTTCCTCTGGAGTATAAAAAAACATTAAACTAACATGATTCATTGTCTCTCTGTCCCACAGTGAGATGGAGCTCAAGTACTCGCTGCAGATCCTGCTGGAGCTGGAGATGCATATCAGGGGCAGTGGACCCAATCCGTTCGCCTCGCAGAAACCGGAGCAGGTCCAAGCCTGTCCCAACAAAAACCCCGTCTACTGCAACTCCCACTATCTGAGTTTCCAGGGACTGCTGCCACGAGAAGAGTTTAATGGGCTCGGTCCGGAAAACTGAGACATGACCAACTCTAAGGGAGCCATATTACGGAATATCCAGCCTGTTTGGGGTTCAAGTCTGCCACACTCCCATCGTTTAGAGCTTTGGTTTTCAAAGTGCTGTCCAATGACTGCCAGGGGTCCTTGAGGGGGTCCCAGCAGTCCCTCGGGGATGAACTTTGCTCAGCCTTGCTGCTCGTTTGACATTATTGCTCATTTTGATAACATATTTTCCCCAACAGAGAAGACGCTATTCTAAAACTTCACTGCTGCAATATAAAATCTACTTCTAATTAAAGTCTTCTACCAGTTATGAAACTATAAATCATTAAGGCAGATTTAAAAAAAGAAAAAAAAAAAGCACTCAGTGCCTCATCAACACTCTTTTTTGTGTGTGTCCCGTCACCTCAGGGCACAAACAAAGCACAAACCTCTGGGAACCATGGATGTTTAGGAGACAGATGCTCATGGGCGTGAATGCATAAAAAGACACTAATGTGCTCGCTCTAGGGCCCAGACAATGTGAAACCGGAACCAGGAGTTGGAAAAAAATATGTGCTGGCTGGGCAAGTTCTACTGAATTGAATAGGTAATCCCTTTGCGATAGTTTATCCAGATTTCTTAAGATTAGAAATGCCAAGTGGTCATCAATTGATGCCTGTTATGAATTTTAGAACTGCAACATCCCAGCTTTAGAAACATCCCTTCATGGGTTTTCCTACACTAGACCCAATTTCTGCATAAATCAGTGTTAGATTTTCAAAATCTCACCAAGAATAAGTAATTCTAATTATATTTACCTCCCAAATCCACTGGTCTTTGGAGTGTTATTAAATCCTTGTGATTCCGGTGTACCTCCAGCAAAAAGAGAATCACTTTAATTTTTCTATAATTTAATTCACTAAAGAGGACATATTACAAAATATCTACGAATATTTAAGAGTGACTGTTTTACTCAATGATTTCACATTTACCTCTGTTATCCCCCCATGTACACTGCAGACAGTTCTGAATCCGTAACATTAATCTTGCTATAGCGGGGGTCCTTCAGACAAAATCTTCATCATTTTATGTCTGAAAATGTGAAAGGCTGTGCTGCATGCTGAGTGTGAGGTGTAAAAGCATGACTACTGCTCATCCATGACAATGATCAACCATTATCTTGGATGTGACTTAATAAATCGCATGTTTAGTTTCCGGTGTCACACTGACATCTAGTGGATTAAATCTGTAAAAGCACCTAGAAAAATGTATAATTCCCATTCCCAAAGTGTGGTTCAGGGACCACCAGAGGTCCTTGACCACGTCCTGAGGGATCCCCATGAAAATACATAGTTTAACGTGACTGGTGTTTATTTTCTTTGCGGTGAGCCAAATAAAATAATATACAATAAAAACTATCCTGATAAGAGCTTCCACTATGTCCCTGCCTTATTTCCCTGCTTATAGTAGAAGTTTAATTCTGAGTTGAATCAAATTCTAACAACAACATTTTTTTAGTAGGGTATCTTGTAAAGAAATAAAATATTGGAAATACTAAATGCTTGTTTATGTTTCCTGACATGAAAAACTTATCAAAACTTATCAGCTTATCAAATTCTTCATTTTCACATACTACATCTCAGTTGTGGTTTTGTCAGCTGCCTGCATATTTTCTACCTCTTGTCAGACTTTTCTGGAAGGAAAAACACAGGTGCTATATGACACAGCAGCCAGCCCCCACATGGCCACCGCGCTCAGATATCACACCAAGAAGCAGGAGAAGAAATACTGCACAGTGAGTGAAACTGGTCTACACAGCTCCAAATGACAGAAACTGCAAGGTAAGCCGACTAAAGCTGTGCCCATGTAGTTAGTTCCTATGTTCCTATAGCCGGTACACCTATCTGCACTTTGTTTAGGCTGAATGTTTCCAAATCTTCATAGTTTTCTGTAACATACCAAACTAGGAAAAATCACAAAGGCCTGCTTCTCACAAAATAAATAGTGATATCCTGCCATTACTTTAGGTTTTAAAAATATAGCTAAATTTGTAGGGTATTTACTGGCAGATGAGGATAGTATAGTACAGTATTTTTTATATTTTTTATACAGTATGAGAATATCTGGGAGCATACTCCAAAGCAAGTGTGAAATGTGTTTTATTTTTCCTCGTGGTGAGTGTGAAGAGGAAAACGCTCAGTGCTCATTAACTCTGACATTTGACATTTAACCACCCAGTTGGTTTAAGGTTTAACAGTCGCTTTATGCCAACAAATCTGTGGTCGTTATTTATGGCTTCAGTGGAACGCCATGCCACACTGTTTCTGTCTGAATTGTCTCTCATCTCACCTTACATATCCCTCCAGGCTGACCTTTACCTCAGCATTTGTAGACATTAACCTGGTAAGAATCTGACCCCATGTAGATATAGTTTTGTAACCATGTATCCCATTTATGCAGACCCTCTGTTCCCCTCCTCCACCCTCATTCAGCAGAGCCAATGTCCTGATCTAAGAATAGACCATGAGAGGAGAAACTATAGGTGTCAGTGGTCAACTGGAGAGCACACTAGTTGCATATGGAGTTTTTTTTTGTTTTGTTTTTTTGTTTTTTAAAGAGCTATCTAGGTAAAAAGTTTCAGTTCCATTCAATATTGAACATGTTTAAATAAACACCCTGCAAGTTGTGGTCATGCATCAGTTCTATTCTATTCTATTCTATTCTATTTTACTCTATGCAAAGAGGCTTTATTGGCATGACCATAATATGCACACAGTGTTGCCAAAGCACATTGTACAAATAATATGCAAATTAAATACAAATAATAATGAAAAGATAATAATAACAGAATAACATAAATTCTGTCATGTTTTGTTATGTTCATAGTTTCCATTTCCTCTTCCTCTCTCCCTCCAGAGCTGTTCCAGAGACTACAGGAAAGGCCATGGCCTTCCGGTCTCAGAAGGAGATGTTTGAAAAGATGGAGGAATCCTTTAAAATTTGTGCAAGCTGTGAAAACCGACCAAATCAGCTTTCAAACTCACAGACCCTCAAGCGTTGTGTCAGGTGAGAGAGAAAGAGCTCACCCTTCTCGAGGGCTGTTCAAGAGCCAAGACTTTCATTGTGCAGATGACAGACCTCTCACTTGTGTCCTCCCTTTGCACAGATGTCTGAATGCCTACTACTGCTGTAAAGAGTGCCAGAAGGCTGACTGGCCCAAGCACAAGAAGTTCTGCTCACAGCTGCGCCAAGTAGCTATTGACAGAGTTGTAGAGTGGCTTGTGTTCAAAGGTAAGGTGTTATGAGTGAGCTGACAAAGTATTTATCATGATGCATGCACTGAGAGCTCACAAATAAAAGGCAGAGTGAAGCAGATATTACCATAAGGCTGAAAGTATAATGGCAAGAAAAACACTAATATAAAAATGTGGTTTGGAGGAATGGAGGGTTAGAATGGCTGCATCACTGTGGTTATCAAGCACCCCTGTTCCATTGCTAATTAGACCCACACCTTGACAGTATTCATTCATTCGTTTTGCAAGCTGCTTATCCTAATTGGGGTCGCAGGGTGTTGGAGCCTATCCCAGCACTCACTGGTCGCTTGGATAAGCTCCTCGACAGTATGTTATGTTATGTCAGATCCTTCTCTCCCTAGCTGGGCTTTAATTTTCATCATCCCCTCTCTCATCATCAGGGGATCTGCCATTCCCCACAGACAAATGGTCAAAGCCTCAGTCAGAGGTAAAGGGCTGGGATGACTGGCTCACAATGCAGGGAGACCTAACACCTCACCTCGATCCTATTTTGACTGGAGCCAATATGAAAGACTTGTGGACCAACGCTGGCAGACCCCGGCCAGATGATGATGACCTGAAGCAGTCACTGTGGAGGGTTTCAAGTGAGTTCCTCTCCAGGCCCTTGACCATAGCTTGGGGAATGAGGCTTTTTGGCCTAAACCCTTATTCCAAACCTCTTACCATTCACCTGGTGGGAGCGGGCCAGAGTGAGACTTTGGGAGCCAGACTGACGGACTACGATGAATTGAACCGCATGTTCCCTGGACACCAGGGTCTGGAGGTGGTCATGGTGGGACTAGAGGTGATGGATGGTCCCATCATGAGACCTCCTCTTAAAGCATTTGGCCCCAGACAGAGGGTCTACATCAGTGCCTACAAGGGCCTCTACCACCAGTTCTGGGAGGATGTGGTAGAAAAAGAGGAAGCAGCCAAACCAGACCTGGTGGTTGGATTTCATCCTGGTGAGAACTTGTTTTATTTTCATCAGTGTATTGCTCTGCAATCTGAAAGGTAATATATGTCCATTTAGCTATGATACCAAACTGACACTACTGATTAGGAAATTACCTTTTGTTGACTTTTTAAACTATTTTGCATACACTCAAGACCTCTGTTGTGTGAGTGGTTCTCTCTTATGCAAAGCTTAATCTTGTTTGATATATCTTGTTTTTTTCCACCAGGGTTTGATGCCAGTCAAGGCCTGGACCAAGGTTGGCTTCCAACACTTCTGCTCCTTAGAGATTATGAGATTCCTTCTCTTTTTACCGCTCTCAAGTAAGTCTAGTACTCAATTGCAGAGGTGTATTCCATCCAACAGGATTATAATCACATTTTTAAAACTAATCTTTTGGAGTGGCTAATGTAAATTTAGTAATAGGTTACAGATTACAAGTTGCAATACAGATACTTTTAGGAAGAAGACATCTGGATTATGAGTTTGCAGACAATGAACATTTGAAGAATACTGCACCCCATGAAAGTGCATAAGTAGCATAATATAAGTAGCGTATTATTCACATTAAAATATCCTAAGGGAATATGTTTACATTATAATGCAAAAATATAGATTACACTGAAGGTTTAATAATTTTAAGCAGGTTATGAGTCATCTGCAGTCGATAAGGTTTTGGAAGTACCTTTTCCAACCCTTCTCAAATATTGCATCCACACTTAACACTGTGGCCTCCTTTAGCATCAGGTTAATATTTAACCTTCTTTGATCCATGTGATTTCACAAACCACATTATACAAATTAGCACACTGACACACAATGCCTATTATTTGCATGATAATACACGCATTTGGAATTATGCAAACATGCCAGCTGTATGATGGACTGTAGTCTCTCTTTATTCTCCTCCTTTATTCTCCTGTTTTATTATCAATAGTAGTTTTATTATTAAGTTTTATTATCAGTCAATAAGCCATGTGGGAATGTGACTGTTTGGTCCTCCTCTTCCCCGCAGTGAGACAGAGATGACGTACTCCCTGCAGATCCTGTCGGAGTTGGAGATGGACATGAAGGGAAGTGGTCCCAACCCCTTTGCCTCGCTGAAACCAGAAATTGTGGGTTCGTGTCCCAACAAGCCCACCGTCTACTGCAACTCGCACTACTTCTGCTTCCAGGGTCTGCTGGAGACCGTGGAGTTTGAGGAACCTGAGGAGGACTGAAGGAGTGTGCTGCTGTAGTGATAACACACTGTTGACTGTCATCAAATTTTAGACGCTAAAGAGCAGCATAATTTTTTTTGTATTTATAAATTGTCAGTGAGCCAGCAAGTTTTCTCACTGATTTAGTTGTTTAATATGTTAAAACTGTTTTCTGTTACTGCAAAAAGGGAATACTATCACCATTTGAGACAAATATGAGTATTTGCTATGGTATTTGCATTCACTATCTCAACTACATGGAATTCTTCTACCAGAGACTTCAGATTTGAATTTACTCCCACAGACCTGTTACAATGTTGGTAGAGAGGCGATAAAACTTTCCACTTTTTCAAATGTTCACTGTGGTATGGCAAGTCTTTTACATTTTGCTCTCCAGTTGCCTGATACAATACAAAGACTGCATTTGTCAAGTTCACTTTGGTTAAATCATGCAGGGGTCTGCTCTTCTTAATGTTACTGACAACACTTCATACACAAGTTCAATGCATTTGACACCTCTGCTATTTCTATGAACTTGATAGGTGACATCCAACAGTAAAAAAGCTATGTTTACAGCATGCAATTAAATTAATTGGTAACACTTTACAATAACAGTACAACAATTAACGTTAGTTAACATTAGTTAATGCCATAATGGTTAATTAACTGTTAGTTAATGATTATTATGGCATTTACTAATGTTAATAATATCTAGAATAACCCTTAAATAACATATAAATTAATACCTTAGCATGAACAGCATTAGTAAATGATTCTTAGACACATTAGTTAACGGTTAGTTAACTTTTACTTAATGTTAACTAGTAAATGTTTACTTTACTTAACTGTTACTTAATGTTTATTACGGCATTAACTAACGTTAATTGTTGTACTCTTATTGTAAAGTGTTACCAATTAATTTGCTTAAAAAACAACAACTTTTGAGTATGCAGTATGCAGTTTGCTTACAGTGGACAATATGACAGATCTTTTCTATTGAAACTAATTATGGCTGAAAAGACATCTTTTTTTAATCATATATCAATTCATTATTATACATCCAACAAAGTCAGGTGAAATTCTCTGAAGTTTTTCAGGAGATCACCTGGCAACTCAGACACATCTGCAATGCAACATCAAATGTGACTTTCCAACAATATACATAACCTTTTTTTCCCAAACAATTTGAGATTCTGACTTAGGCTGAGCTCATTTATTATTTGTTTCATTACACTGATGAGGTTTGTCTTGTTTTGGTCTCATATCATATAACCAACACTGGTATATCTACTGTCCATTAGATTTTTTTTTTTTTCATTACAGGTGCACTATTCGAAGTCCACATGGTTCTCAACATTGACCTGACACTCTGATGAAATCACATGCTTATTCCATTGTTTTAGTCTGCTGAGTCTAAACAATTCCCAATTTTGCATAGTGCACCTTTAAAATAATCCGCCTATAGAGAAAACTGGAAGCATGCAATGCATGCAAAGCAGGTTTTTATTCTATATTATTTTCTTTCAGAAAATGTTTCAAGAATGGATGTCTATCGATCCTTGAAAGATAAAGCTAAGTCCACAATGTAAAGAATGAGATTGACAATGGCCCCAACTGTAACTGTGTTCAAGTCCCTAATAACACAGTAGTGACAGTAATAAAGACTTTTTTCATAGTGATGGCTATAACCATACACAGCCCAAAGAATAATAGCAGACAAGTACAACAGCACTGCCACAATGTTGAACACAAACTCTATCATTCCCAATCGAAATGGGATTAGACCTTGCAGAATCTTGAGCAAGCGGAAAATTATGATGACCACGGTAACCAGGAGGCAGACAGCAAAGACGAAGATGCTCCAAACCATCCCAGCTGGGCGGAGGTACACTTCCACACCTAGAAAGTAACTAGATGCAGCAGTGATGATAATACAAGCTATGAAGGCTTCACTCATACGGAGGAGTCCTCGCAGGTTGGAGAGATACCCACTTGGACACTTCATCTTTTGCATCACAGCGTCAATCAGAAAGATCACGGTGGCAATCAGGGAAAAGATGAGGCAGATGATGCTGGTGACACAAGTAGAGCAGACAAAAATAACAGCAAAGATGACTGAGGCAGAGGTGATCATGACAGCACACAGCATAGTCAGTCCGCAGGTCAGGTCGGCCCAGCTGGTTATGAAGGTCTCCAGGAGAACATTCCAAGCCAGCGCCTCTATCACAATGAAGACCACGGGCACAATGGTGCAGAAAACCCAGACAAACTCACACCAGATGCCCCATGGGTTCACCATTGCCCCTCTGAACATGACGATGATGAGAGCTAGAGCGCTGAAAATAGCTTCCAGCAAACGCAAAATGTCCTTCAAGCTTTTGAAGGGGCCACACATGATCTTGAAATCTGTTGCTCCAAACAATGAATCCACAAGCAAGGGCACAGAAGCCTCTGTGGTTGTGAGATTTACTGGTTTTGTTGGTAATTGCTCAGTAACAGCTGATGCCCCAACTGCTGCTCTAATTCTCATACTCCAATGGAGCAGTCTTTTATGGACAGGTATCCTGTCAATTGGCACTCCTTTTTATTCAAATATCTGGCTGTATAAACTGTTCCTAACAGTCTGACAGTTTGATTTCCATGAATGTCTGTTAAGTGTAAGGAGGCTGCTTTTGCATGACAGTGGCTTTATTGTTTCAGATATAGACAGCATTTCTCCAGTATTTCAGTTTTCTCTGCAAGTCATGTCTATATTTATTTCATTAAATGGTTTACATTTAACTAATGCATTTATTCACTGAGCAAAAATGTAAGAAAATGAAAAACAAAGTTAGCTAATAATATTTGACCAATGCACCTATGAGTTTCAAGTCAATATGATGCAATACATGCTGAATTTCTACCTGCAGTAACAAAACGGGAATACAGATTGCATCTAGTACCGAAAAAAATGAGGTCACACTTGATGAAAATAATCTTTAACAGAAGATGACTTCATTGAAACCAAAACATTTCTGCCCTTGTTGTATTCATATTGGGATATTGGGTGGAATCCTCTAGTTAACATAATGCAAGCGCTTTAATTTAATATTCATTACCATTTGTATAAATATTTTATATTAATCAGACACAGGAACAAATGAGAAATATGAAAATACACACTAGAAAATCACATAAAATTTGCATATGCGGCGCATGGGATAATATTGCATATTTTTTCTGTGTAGTTTCTACTGCAATTACCCTGTTCTTAACGCTACAGACCGTCTCCCTAGTCATTTTATTCAGGTCATTTTTGAAATCTAAAGGCTCACACAGCTTTGGGTATTTAAGCTCTGGGCTTGTGTTGTGTTCTTCAGTTGGCAGTTAACCTGAAAGTAATCGGAAAGCTACTAAAAAGCAGCCAGTTCATGTCCGGTTTCCTTTTATTATTTCAGTCACCATTTAAATCATATTCAAATTCCAAGTGCCAGCAGATGATCAGATTGCTTTCCTCCTTCATGGCAATAAAGTGTGATATTTTTAATGTGGGCATCAAGAAACATTCCCTTCTCATTCATTTTTTTCCCCCCGATATCATCAAGTCTGCGCTGCTTCTGTGATTATAAAGTCTGATCTTGAGCCTGTAGTATGTAGTAAAGTATAGTATGTTTGCATAGTTTATATATTATAGTATGTTTGACCAATACAGTATTTTCTGCATTCACTCCACAGTTGAAAAGTTTGACAGGGACAACACAACCAATTTGATGTTATTTGTTATCTGAACACACAGAATAAAAAATCAAGCAATGGAGAGAAAAAGGTGCCAAGCCGGGAAAAACCCGGAACTATCTTTGCACCCATCTTTCCTGCAGCATTAACTGTTCACAGCCCATCAGGTAGTTTCACAGACTCACAATGACCAAGGTAACAGTGCACATCCTTGTTAATCACAGGTACAAAAACACGGAAGAAATCATTTTTAGCCTCTGACACAAAGAGTATCCTCCATCCTATATTACCATAATTCACAGTGAATTTAGCAGCAATGGGCTTACTTACTCTGGAAGATCATTTGGAGCAAGCATACAGACTTTATCCTCATTTCACTGCTCTGCATTTCAAAGTGCCCTGCTGGGCTCTCAGAGCATGCTGTAAGATTGCTGATGAGCCACTGGAACAAACTTTCCAAAGCGAGTACAAGAAAAGCATGTTGAGATTGACAAGTAACATCTCTGGTGACACCTCCCATGTCATACAAGCTTATGCCACCTGGTCGGTACATAGTCCTGTAATGCGGACTCAACAGATTTAAACACTCAATTATTCCAGAGTCAATCAGAGTGCTGAATGGGCACTTGGGTAATAGATTGTGACTTGTGATGGGTGGATGTGGTCAGTGGTCCTGGTGTGCAAGGTGTCAGGGCATTGTGTTGGTGTTTTGCACTTGTAGATACATATAGATGTTTATGAAGTGTGTAAGGTGTCTGATTGTCAGGTGTATACAGCTATGGGAATGTAATGCAAGATTTTAAACATGATTATATTGTATACTGGACAAAGGCTCCGTGTAGGTGGAGAAATGGTCTGTCACTGCATTGTAGGCTACTATCATTACCCTGTCACATAAACCATGCAAAACTGTGGAGCAACCGTTCAAGACTGGTAAATCAGCTGTTCATATACTTAACATTAGAAAAGGTGAGCCCTAACAATGGCCAAGCTACAAGCACAGCTAATTTTATAGTATTCACCTGACACCTGAATATTCATGTACTCAGCATTTTTGACCTGAAGCATACAGACTCAGATTTAAAAAAAACAACAACAACAAAAAATAAGAAACAATAAAAGTATCAAAGCTTAAAGAGGGCATTCTAAAGAGTAGGAAGCTACCGGACATTTTTATGTGCGTTTAAAGCCACAGATGCCACACAGGGTAAAAACAAGGTCTATTATGAACAGAATGAGGTTCACATAGGTCATGAATGCAACCATGAACTCAATGGCCCAGATACAGTAGCTACCTGGACACTCACTGGGACGAGGATTGTTCCTGAAGGTAAAAATGGGCCACATGATAGCAGCAAATACATACAGCACAATGGAGATGATCAGAAATATGAAAACAAACCTGTCCAAATTAAAGGGCAAACAGTTCTTCAGTTTCTTGAGGATGTTGGTGGCTATGATTAGAGGGATAATGGGAAAAGGAATGATATATGCTATCACACACATAATCAGAGCAGGCTTCCCATGGTAACCGGACAGCGATATGAAAATAATACAGCTCACAAAGGCTTCCAAAACCTTCCAGAATCCAGGAAGAGCGGCCAGGTAACTGCCCTTTTTCCTGTCCAGGAGTTTGTCCTTCAGCACCTCGATGATGTAGACCACGGCACTCAAGAAAGCGAACGCGCTGACCACCCAGGCATAGATGCACTTTTTGCAGGCATAGAAGTTGGCGTAGATGATGGCAACAGACAGGGTCATAAGGCTCGAGGACATGGCCATGCCTGTGGTGAAGTCGGGCCAGTCCATACAAAACAAATTGAGCGGGATGTCGAGCTTGAACATCTCAATCAAGGTAATGATCAAGGTCATGATGGGGCAGAAAGCCCAGGTGAACATGGCATAATTCCAGTAGGTATGGCTGCTGGAACCCCTAAAAGCAGCCAGGACAAAGGTGATGACACACAGAATGATCTCGGTCATGTGCAGCCCTCCTCGTCCCGTCAACAGAGTCAAAGGGGAAAACACCGCCTTAGACAGTGTATCCTTAATGTCATTGATTATGTCTTGACATCCCATCTCGCTGGTTAAGCTGAAGTGGCCTCTCCTTTGGTATATGGTCCTCTGTGGCTGCTAGTTGCTGGTAGATGTGTTTCATCGAAATTTAAATACTCTTCTACTATCGTGCTGAACTTATCCTTTAGCCCTCCATTTCCTGCACATTATATTTGCATAGCATTCAGAAACTGGGCTGTGAGTAGTTATCCGTGTCCACTGCCAGATATAAAATATTCGAAACGCTTTATTATGAAGGCTCTGTAAAGGCACAACATTAAAATGGATCATCTGGTTGAGGCCACCTAACAAGATAATCAAATCCAAAAAATAAAGAGCATGGTTGGCATTTAATGATGGGGACGACTACACTTTTTCATGTTAAGGCAGATAAGACAACAGTGCGGATGATCAGGATGATGGCCAGAACCAGCAGCATCCGGACGTATTGAATAACAGGTTCTAATACTGTAATACCACATGGAAACAATAATAATTTAAAACGGTATGAATTACACACACATTACTGGGCTTTTACAGTTTCTAGAGATAGGAGTCATCAAGAACAATATCTATTGGGCATAGAGGGCAGGACAAGGGGGGTGAAGAGCTGGATCAGGTCTGCTGAGGACCTTCCACTTGAGGTCATCTTTAAAAAAAAATCTCATATTTCTAGTGTTTGGTTATTTTTTTCTTTTTTTTTTCTTTTTCTTTTTCTTTTTTTTTTTTTTAAATTCTAATGTCATCTGCAATGAGAAAGCCTTAGGACCAGCACCACCAAAAAATGCACCACACACAATAGGGAATGAATCATGAGTGTTTTTTTGTTTTTGTTTTTTTTAATACGGAGCTGGTATGTGCGCTAATTGGACACCAGGGGGAGGCAGAGTGCACACCTGTAAAGCGCATTTGCGTTTCTGCACGGACGCTCTCGTGTGTGACACAATGACTCTCTCTTCACATTAGACACTTTATACCTTCTCCTCTCTTCGTTGCTACACGACAAGCATGATTCATCTTTCCTCTTTTATTATTAAATTTACAAACGACACAATAAGTCTAATTCTGTTATCATATCATTTGAAATAGTGGGTCCTTTTTGTCGTCTTGCTGCTTGTTTCCGGGGAGGGTAAATAGAGAGCACAAGTAGGAAGTTGTTGTCAACAGTCACTGGATCATCCGCAAACTCCAAACCTGGGCGAAATTTGTGTGAACCAACCTCTCACCTTGAATGCCGTCGACGTTTCGACTTAACTCTGGAGGAAGCCGTTGCTTTGTTAGAAATATATTTGGTTGTCATGATCATTTCATTCTCCTGGGCTATTTATTTTATATGTGTCTCGAAGCCTCTGTTGGGGAAAAACTAGGTGTCCTGTTTGGCTAGCGATGGCCCGCTGACATGGACTAGTGCACCGGAGGAGTGTGTGAGTGGTCGTGAGCCGCAGGAGCAGGACGGCCTGATGGATTTCTCCAAGTTCCTGGACGACGACTTCGACGTGAAGGAGTGGGTGAACGGCGCCTTCAAGGTGGCGCAGAAGGATGCGCCGGGCAAGGCGGACACACACGCAGCCACGCTCGTCATGAAGCTGCAGCTCTTCATCCAGGAAGTCAACAATGCCATTGAGGGTTAGTGGCTGTTAAACGGCGTGAAAGCTAATCGTGTGCACACTAAACACAACATAATATCGGTGTAGCTGCAGTGTCCTTGAGCTAACACCAACTTGTTTTACGTGCTTTTCTCTCTTTTTGGCCTCTCTGTGTCAAAATGCGTCATGTTACTGTTTGCCATTAACCTGTAAATGCGTCCTCTGCTGCATCGTGTTAGTGTTAATGTAATTTCTGCTCTGCTTTGCCTGTGTTGTCGGACGTTGCATGCAGGCAGGTTATCCAACACCTCTGACGACGCCATCAGAAAAGATGCGCTGCGCCATGTTATCTGTGCTGCAGCTGCAGAAGCTGTCAAACCTGATTTCTTAACTGCAGTCAGTGCAGTTGTCCACTCCCGAAAAGTAAATTGGTGCTTAACGTAACCTCGGAGGGGAATAACTACAGCGTTTATGCCATAAAATGCAGCAGCATCACTAGACACACATTATCTTGCCTTAGTGTGCATGATTGAAGATATTTTATAAAGCATTAGGTGCAAATTCAGGCAGTGCCAATAATTTCTAAAAACAGACGTTTAATTAAATAATTGCTTGAGTCCATACTAGAAAGAATGGCACATATCAGGGCTCTGACCGCTTGCTGAAGGTGGCTCCACAGCTATGCAGTAATTTAATGAAAGTGATGAGCTGCGACATGATGCCTTTCCATGACCGCAAGGCTGCTGAATGTGTGTGTCTCTGCAGAGAGCAGTAACCAGGCCCTCCAGAACATGCCCAGGGTGCTGCGGGACGTGGAGGCTCTGAAACAGGAGGCGTCCTTCCTGAAGGAGCAAATGGTTCTGGTCAAAGAGGACATCAGGAAGTTTGAACAGGACACCGTGCAGTCAATGCAGGTTGGGGCGCATATGCATATTCTGCAGTATGTTCAGGACTGAGGAGTAACACAGATTATTACAGTGCAGATTATTACCTGGTGCTCTAATGCTGACTGATGCACAGTTACTGCAACAGTAGAATTAATTTTAATTCCTACATAGTTAAGGACTGCATGAGTAAAACCCACAGCTATAAGAATATTCATGTTACAAGAGAATGATTATTATAGTATTATTGCTGTCATTATATGTTATTTATTCTATTTTCTATTATTATTGTTATAGTATCATTATGTCATTGCTATGAACCCTTTTGTGAGTCTGAAAGTTTTGAATGAATGAGAGAAGTGCTAGGAAAAGAAACGAGCTAAGGAGAAAGCTGTAAGGGAAAATCTTTTATTTCACTAATGAAAACTGCATGGCCTCTGAGTTGTTGGGCATCATTTGTATTCTGTGTGTGTGCACCCTGCTGGCCAGGTCCTGGTGGAGATCGATCAAGTGAAGAGCCGCATGCAGCTGGCCGCTGAAGCTCTGCAAGAGGCCGACAAATGGAGCACACTGAGCGCCGACATCGAAGAGACATTCAAAACACAGGTACAATATGAAACATGATGATGCAGGGTTTTGATGTCATGTGCTTGTAAAGGTTGCTGCTTGGTGATCATCTCTTTTTTTTTTTTGCTAAGCTCTCATAAATGGATTGAATGTTGAAATCTGTTGTAAAACACCCAATAAAACACACATTTGTGAAAATACAAGGATGAATACAAGGATCGGTTCACCCCAGAGCAAAAATTCGAACATAATGTACTCTCTCCCACATCAGTTCCTGGCAACTTGGCTCATTTAGTTCTGTCTCAGCCTTTTTCAAACCAGTTAAAGTGAGCATCATTCTATTTTAGTTTGATAAAAGGCATATTGTAAAGTGATATTCTCTAATGGTTTGTGCTGTTGTCTGTCATGGTGATAATCATGTCAGCTTTGCATATTTGACTGTCTCTGTTACACTTAAATGGTTAAATGCAGTGTAATTAACTGATCACAATAAACTGGTTCTGTCAGCACTCATAATTACTCTTATTCATAGGTACTGAAAAGCATGTTGCATTGCATTTAAATATATTTAGTTACAACACTTCACAGGTAATATGATGGACAGCAGATGTTCATTATTAACTGGTGATTAAAAGTCAGCTGAACACACAGTAACAAGTGCTTGTAACAATGTGCCATATTGGTAGAAAATACATGCTACATTGGGATAATACTATAAACTCTGGATATGCCTCCTCCTTCCCTTAGGACTTTGCGGTGATCTCCTCCAAGCTGACCAGCATGCAGAACAGCCTGGCCATGCTGGTGGACACACCTGACTACTCTGAGAAGTGCGTCCACCTGGAGGCCCTGAAAAACAGGCTGGAAGCCCTGGCCAGCCCTCAGATAGTAGCAACCTTCAATTCCATGTCTATAGGTAAGCACCTCAGGAAAAAAAAAACAACAGTTTACTCAGATCTCATTTATTCTGGCATCCTTTTCTTTATGTGCTGTAGTTCAAGGAAAACTATACTGTGTGATTATTTGCAAAACAATCCTAAATATAAGCTGTGTAAGCCATTGCTGTAAGTGCAAGTGGTGTGAAGTGAAGATCACAAAACAAAATCTGGCAAACAGTATGTTCACCCTGCTGGAATCTGTTTCCATGTTGGTGGCATCTCAGAAACATGTTGTAACCGGATAAATGAGTGTTAGCTTACAGTGCTTGTTCACTACAGGATTGTGAGCCCATTTAGCTGCAGGAAGCCTTGACTGCCCCCCAGTAAACTTAGAAGTGATTCATAGTTGTAGTGGTGAACAGTGCCCCCTCTAGTGATGAATACAGCACATAGCAACTTGAAGTTTTCATAGTCTGTTTACCTTTTTTGCAGACCAAGCCAAGCTATTTGTCAAAGTCTTCACAGAGATCGACAGAATGCCACAGCTCCTTGCCTACTACTATAAGTGTCATAAGGTAGGTGGGAAATGCCCCTCTCAGTCTTATCCATCAATAAATTGGTCGACATAAGATCATATTCTAGTGATACTTTTCATTTGTTTGAAGTGGTGGTGCTTGTGTTCTCTTGTGCACCTGTGTGACTATGTGGGCGTCTGCAGGGCCAGCTGGTGAGCATGTGGCAGGATCTCTCTCAGAGCGAGCTCAGTCTGAACCAGCAGCTGTCTGAGTTCTACGACACCTTGCTCTCCACGTGGCACACACAGCTCCAGTGGAGCAGCCAGGTACGTTACACACTGCCAAAACAGACACAGGTCGACACCATGCCCCTCGGTTTCAAAGAGAAGTTCCAGCAGTGCATCTCTGTTAGTGAAACAGATGGATAAAAAAAATATGTAATGTCTGAAAAAGGATAGTTTAACTTTTAGATGAGTTATTTGGTGTATTGCTCAGTCTGTCTATAACCCTCACACTCAGTGATTCTGGCGTTTTAAAACAGATTTCGATAGACACATTTGATACTGTACTGTTGCACTGATTTTCAGCATATCGTGTTTCCAAACATCATCACACATTACAGTGTTTTGTGTTGCTTCCCTATTTACACACCACCCTACGCTAAATAAATAAATGGATAGAGAAACCAAAACCAAAAAAAAAAGACATAAACCAGATTGGAGACCAGTCACACTCTGAAAACAGACTACAGGCAAAGACTACACTGACTTTGGCAGCATGGTTTTAAATTTGGATTTTAATGTACTATCTTTAAAATGTTTCAACTGCTGTACTTCTTTTTAATTCTTATTTATTTATGGAATCCTTTATGTAATTATTACTGGGTAAAATCTTCATCTTGTGCCTAACAGCAACTCTTGACTGCTCTAAAATCACTGTAAAGTACTTTACTTTGTTTCTCTCTATAGTCCTTGAGCCCTCACTGAGGCCATGTTTGTTAATGAATACCAGGTTTTCAAGAACCCTTATGAGGTGGTGACGGTGTTGCTGATCCAGACTCTGGGGGCCATGGTGCCATCCATCCCTGTGTGCCTGGGCACCCACATAGAGCGAGCGGCCCAGGATCAGCGCCTCGACACCCTGCTGGAGCTCCACCACACCACGTCGGCCTTCGGACACAGCCTGGAGGCTGCCATGTTGCCCCACCTGGGTCTGTGCAATGCCAAAACACTGACACTGTCCACACTGCAGATGGGGTGAATCCCGCAGCCTTATGTTGCTTCTGTGTTTCCTTCACAGGCGAGAACAACCTGCTGAAGGTGAACGAGCTGGTCAGTGCACTGTACGACCCCTATAAGTCCTACCAGCTGCAGTATGGAGACCTGGAGGAAGCCCATCTCCTCATCCAGATCAGTGCTGTACCTCTGGTTAGTCAGCTCCTACACACATACACACAAGCTAATAAGTTCTCAATAAAAACCTTATCACTTGTGTCAGGTATCTGATTTTCCTCCCATTTTAGCTTCCTTTGTTTTGCTGCTCCCTCTATCTCACGCTCTCCAATTGTATCCTCCCTCCCTCTTTGCAGGAGCACGGGGAAGTGATTGATTGTGTGGAGGAGCTGAGCCACTCTGTTGGCAAGCTGTTTGGCCTGGCCAATGCTGCCGTGGACCGCTGTGTCAAACTGACTGATGGACTGGCTGTGTGTGGCCTTCTCAAAGCCCTCAAGGCCCTTTTCACCAAGTAAAAATAATTCATTTTTACTCTCATTTTTACGCAGTTATAAGATGCATGTAACGCTGTTGGTGGTCATATGTTGTGCTCTATGCTCTTTTCACATTTGCAACTTCAGACTAAATAGTTCCCCCATTTTCAGTATACATGCATGGTGTGACAGTGTGTAGAGGCTTGCCTTCTATTGATGTAGCTTGACTTTGTGCTTCTTCCAGGTACGTGTCCGACTTCTCCACAACACTGCAGTCAATCAGGAAGAAGTGTAAACTGGAGGACACACCTAGTTCATCTGTCTTCCAAGAGGACTGGACGGCCTTTCAGAACTCTGTCAGGTGAATGTCTCGTATTTTTGAGATAAGATGATGAGAATAACAGGTTTTATTGTCTCAATGTCCCAATCTGTTATCAGGACATGCATTTAAAAATAATAGTAATTTAATCACCTCATCCTTACATGTAAGGATCCATTGCTCATAGTCTTTTTCTATTCAAAATTTCACCACTGAATTGCCCATTAAGATGAGCATTACAGTATGATGTTCCTCATGCTTTAACTTTTTTAATGTTTTGGTTCACAGGATCATTGCCACTTGTGGAGAGTTACTTAGACAGTGTGGAGCCTTTCAGCAGCAGCTGTCAAATAAGTAAGAAAAAGTTGCCTTGTTGTTGAGACTTGCTAGATGTGTTTAATCTTCCAGTTATCTGTTTTTATTTCAAACCTGTTCAGCTCTCAGGCTGCAAGCAGTTATATTTTCATGAAGTCACATTGTCAAATTAAAACAAATTGCATGCATTTGCTGTGCTTCATCATCCCTCCCATAGGATCCTGGCCACAGCAGGTAAGTACCTGTCAGAGTCTTACAGCCCACGCAGCCTGGCAGGTATCCAGGAGGCCACTTCCTCAGAGAGGAAGAGCACCACCAAGAATCCCTGGCAGGAGTACAACTACCTTCAGAGGGGCAACATGGCTGAATACAACAGCCTGATGGAGGTGCTCTATTCCCTAAAGGTACGCAGCAGGGATCAGTGTCAGTGGACGGTCACCTCTGTTCCTTTGTTTGCAGGCACATGTCTAATTCTGCACAGAAGAAATCCTGAGATTATGTGGTTCCTTAATATAATGCTATCTTATAACACAAGGCACAGGTTAATTGCTGTAGCATCTTATCAAGTGGCTCAGTTTTATTATGATCCCCCAGCTGCTTTTATTCAGAAATTCCCTGTTGTTTTATAGGAGAAGGGCACTGGTAACTCCAGCCTGTTAGCTGAGCCCAAGGCGGCTCTGACCAGACTCAACCAGCAGGCCAACCAGCTGGCCTTTGACTCCGTCTTCTTGCAGATCAAACACCAGCTCTGCCTCGTCTCCAAGATGGAGGTGAGCAAGTGTCAAGTTTCTAGGTTATTTGATTTTAAATAGTTGATGTGATTTGAGTGCATTGCAAAGATCTTTCAGTGTGTGTGGTGTGTCCGTGTTTGTGCACGTGCGCGCATGCAAGTGAGCGACTAATTTAATCCCACCTCATGCTGTTTCGACCGTGCCCCTTGTTTGTCTCCAGAGTCGAGAGGCCGGTGGTTTTGGAGAGAGCTACACAGAGGACCTGCCTACCTTTAGCTTGTCACCACAAGAATACATTACAAATGTAAGGCACAATTGGCTTAAATATACTCTAGATAATAACATTAAATAAAAAACATCATGTATGCAATTAAAACATGCTGGAAGTTGTCCCATAAGATGAAATCAAACTGATGTTCTTATCATGCCTGTTCACAAACAATGTTACTATGAATATGATAGCTCTCAGACACCGGGCATATCAAACTACATGACTATCTGTCTTTCCTTCTCAGATAGGGCAGTACATTATGTCTCTGCCACTCCACTTAGAGCCATTTGTGACACAGGAGGACCCGGCACTAGAGCTGGCCCTGCACGCTGGAAAGCTGCCCTTCCCTCCTGAGCAAGGTGACCAGCTGTCAGCCCCGACTCTTCACTCCACTCAGCCCATCCTTCTCCTTTATAGATTTTACATGTTTCACTTTTCTTGTTTTTGCTAGTTTTCAAACTAATTTTCTTGCAATCTCCATGTACTTACAGTTTTAAACCCTTCTTCTTCTTCACTTTATCATTTTCTCTTTTCACATGCTTTTACTTGTACTGTGGTACAGTTACCAAGTGCTGTGGTCTTCAAAAGACAAAAAACTGAATGTGTTAAAGACTTGACATCTATTTCTTGGCCCTATGAAACTCATGTTTACAAATGGCTCAGTTTAAGTAACCTAACATTTCTGTATTTTTTAAGATAGAGATTAAGGCAGCTGATTAATCAGGAAGTAAGAGAGCTGAGATCAAATTCAAATATCATTAATTAGGTTGAAATGTCATCTCCACAAATGTGCCTGGGAGCTGTACAGAATGTTTACTTGGCTTTATTCCCTTTCCTCCTTGAAAATGAATCTAAACTTTTGTTCCCCCTCTCTGTCCTCCTGTTTTCCCCACACACCACTTGCGTCAACCTTCCTCCCCTCCAAAAATATCTCTGCATCTGTCTGCCCTCACACCACTGACTCTTATTCCCTGTACATTGTGTCAGCTGTCTTACGTTTGACATCACTGCCGTCCTGCGTTCTTAGGTGACGACCTTCCCGAGTTAGACAACACGGCCGACTACTGGCTGGGCTCCATTGCCCGAGCAACCATGCAGACCTACAGCGATGCCATCCTGCTCATCCCCCAGCTCAGCCCCCACTCCACCAAACAGCTGGCTACAGACATTGGTAACTGGGCTGCTGTCTCTTTCTGCAGACAAACACGTTACATTAATAACAAATTGTGGTTAACTGACTGTACCATATGTTAGAAGAGCTGCTACTCCAGCATTTTCATCGAGGAAAATACATTGTACAGGGCTAAGAATGAGCCAAACTGCTATAATTTAGTAGAATTTCACTGTTGAGTTGCAGCACTGATGGTGTTGGAAATGCTACTTTGGAAACAGAGAGAGAAAAATATCCATACACTGGATTACAGTTTCAAAAACTTTGACTAGCTTCACAATGTTTCAAACCAACACGGTCTTCATCAGGCCTCCTTCTCCTTTTATTTCTATATGTATCTCTATCCTGTGCCTGACCCCAAAAATGGGTTTGGGTGTGCACACATTTACTTTCTCCTGTACTTAAATGCTATTTTAAATGCTATTTTGACAGTTTATGTGATACATTTGCTACATCTTCAAAGCATCAGATAAAAAGTTAACTTAGATGTGTGACAGAAAACATCTGAAAAAATATGTGCCTACCATCTGAGCTATAGTAGCACCTAGTTGGCCATTTTACACTGATTCTTGCAGTTACAATTAGGCTGTTATTGATTGTACCTGGGAAAGATTAAAATAATTGATGACTCTCAGTTTATTTAATTTGTCTGAAGTTAGTTAAAGGTCATAACTCCTGTTTTGTTTTTGTATGACTTCTTCCCTGCAGACTATTTGAGCAACGTGATGGATGCCCTGGGCCTGCAGCCCTCCCGCACCCTGCAGCAGATCGTCACCCTGCTGAGGGCCAAGCCAGACGAATACCGACAGACAGCCAAGCTGCTGCCCCGCCGGCTGGCCTCCACCATCGCTGCCCTCCGCGGCATCGACTACTGATAGAGAGGAAGAGGGAGCAGAATCTGTAGGTACAGGAAAGGGCCTGGGGACCCTCAGGCATCTTTGATGGATTTTTGGGAGTTTGCAGTCAAATGAAGAACAGTTGAATTTCTCTTTTACTTTGTTTACATGTTACAGTACCTTAAGTCTCAAATTTCAGAGAGACCATTCCCACACAAAGCTGACTTGGTGGCAACATAAGGACTATCTTGTCCAAAGAGTAATGTATTTGGGGGTCCATGCCATAAAAACAATCAAAGAGGTTCAAACTTTGTCACACACTGGTTAGTGCAGAACTAAATGCAACTCCTAACAATGGCTCACCTTTAAAGATGTCAAGCCAAGTTGTTGAGTCATTGTAGGAAGTATCAAAGGGATGTGTGAGCATATTTGAAATGTATATATGATCCATATCTCTACTATATTGATTATATAAATAAGGTTAAACTATAACATTAAATGGATTTAATAATTTACCCTCCTATGGTAATATTTCCAAATGCAGCCGTATTTGTTTCTCAACTCTGCACACTCTAACAAAGTTCAAAACTAAAGGGATGAAGGTAATGTTTCTCTCTCTCTCTCTCTCTCTCTCTCTCTCGCTCTCTCTCGCTCTCTCTCGCTCTCTTTTTCTCTGGACAGAGCAATTAACAAAAAAGACTAAGATTATCTTGTCTCCAGTCTGAAATTTTGTACTAGAATGAAAATCTGTAAATCAAATATACACATCAGCACTACAGTGTACTGTGCAAATGTTTTATTTTCTATTGTTTATTTGCTAGATGTGACTAGGGTTTGAATGATTTTGTAATGTAATCAGTCTAATTTAATAAATGCTGGTCCTTTGTGCTCAAATACTGTTTTCTTAATTTAAAATTGATGTGTGTGTGTTTTGAGTATATTTGCCTCATTTTACTTGCTTTTTTATTCTTTTTTCCAATGTGCTCTGACGTTGAATGTTGACGTCTCATTCGAAGAAGCAGAGAAGATTTTTAGAGCGTCCTTCCTTGATAAATGGTTTATTGAGCTTTGACTTTTCATGTCTTTGAATGACTTTCCAGAAGGAGGAGAGGGAAGCCGCGCACCATTAACTCTGATGCAAAAGTATCCATAAAAAATATTTTTGTATGTGCCAAAACATTGACAGTATGAAAAATCAAAGCTTAATAAACCACATATGAAGGGAGAATGCTCTAAAAACCCTTTGTAGTGTGGATGCATTTGCACCTCTCAAGTCATGAGAATAGGCCTGCCTGTCACTGTTAGCTGTACGTGCAAAATAAGAGACTTTAATATCCAGGTTATAGAAGACTATATTTTGTCTTAGATTCAGATTACAGTCATTGCCAGACCCGCCATCCAGCAGAGGTGCATAGGAACATATATGGCAAAGTGCTTGAATCATAATTGTCATCACTACTTTGAAAATATATTTTATATTGACTGAATTTATGGGGCCAAGCAGAGTAATTACTGATGATTGACAAAATATTTGGTAAATCCCTTATGGCAAAAATCACTATAATATTCCTGTAGGGACTAAGAATGTGTTTGTGGTATTTTCACTCAATACTTTATGATGGTGTTATGGTATTGTAATATTGATACTGGGACTTTTAGTTTGTAATATTTGTACTGCACCTCTCTAAAATGCATCACACGATTCATCTTTTTCATGAGGGATACATTTATGGCGATAATTGCACTCCATTGTAAGAAATGGAGGGAAAAAAAACACCGAATTTAACCTCACTTATGCTGAGGCATGACGGGTGCCCATACCTTGCCATGGCTACCCAATCGGCGCCCATCACGATGCGCGCTGGGCAGAAACGGGGCCGGAACATCATCCAGCATCACATGCCGCTACCTGCTCTCCTCCAACATGGACCAGTGTTTGGCCCTGACGTCAGCCGTCACCGCCCTGCCTGCAGTATCGGTGACTACAGATGATGATGGAGACGGGGAGAAGCGGCCTTGCCTTGGATCAAAACCGGAGGGGAAAATAAGCCGTAAGGGGACTGGGACAAGTGTTTCAAACTTGCGGATGAAGACACGGAAACCTTTCACGGCTCGTTGGGAAGAGATGCTTTTGAGGCAGATGGACGGGAGCGGCGGGCTGCGCTGCTCCGGGCAGAGGGGCTCTCAGTTTGGAGGAGCTTCGGCGAGCGCGTCCACTGTGGAGGCGATTTAGGGAAGACACCCACTGGCTAAATATCACCATCCCATTAGTTTTGAACAACAGCGCGGATAATCAGCGACCTGAGGTGAAGGAATAGAGGCTTATTTTCAGGGTGGAGCTGCGGTTTCTTGAATAAATCATGAGGAATTCCGCACGCGACTTTGATCCCAATTAAAAAAAAAAAAAAAGGTTGATTTGATTGCTGGTTTAAGAGACGCCGTACACTGGTGCTCGATTAACGCGCATCATTTTGTGTCTCCAAATATGACACCTCCATGATGCTGTGCCAGCGGACCGGCTGCTAGAGATGATGGCTCCTAGCTGGTGCGGGACTACCCCAGGCATTCATTTAAAGCGCCGTGATAGTGGCTCTCCATGGAGCGTGTTTATGCAATCCGACGCAGTGTTGCAAGTGGGCTGATTCCAGTTGTCGTTTTATGTTACCGTGGTGTCATGAAATGATATGATCCCCAGAACTGCATAGCCTGTGTTTTTCTCTACAATGATGTTGAATGTTAGGCCTAGTGTAGAACATCATTTAACCTAACGTGGGCGAGTTGTCATCGGGGGATGACAAATGGTCGAGGCGATGCTCTAAAAGGGGACCTTGTCTGGAATACGGGCCTGTAATAACTGGGGAAACCCATCTGAAACTGAGTGACCATGTCGAAAGCAGCCACAAACAAGGAGAAGAAATCCTTCAGCAAAAAGCTCTTCCGGAGGAGCTCGGTCCGCTCCGTGGGGAGCTTTATGAACAGAGTTCTCCGGACTCTGTCGACTCTGTCTCATTTCGGCACAGAGGAGCAGGCCGCTGATGATGAGAAGGACGACGCAACTTTGATCCCGACCACCACGGGGGGCTCAGTCCCCTCCGACGACAGCGACTGCGGGGGGTTCCTCTTCGGGGACAAGGTGCCGGGGGTGGCCGGGCTCAAGAACCACGGCAACACCTGCTTCATGAACGCCATCCTGCAGTGCCTGAGCAACACCGAGCTCTTCGCCGAGTACCTGGCTCTGGAGCAGTTCCGCGGAGGAGAGACGGCCAACAACGACAAGGCCAAGTCCAACGGGGTGCTGGTGCAGAAGAAAAGCCAGCAGCAGGCGGGGGAAGTGACCGAGCAGCTCTCCGGTCTGGTTAGGGCGCTGTGGACTTTCGAGTACACCCCTCAGCACAGTCGAGAGTTCAAGGTAGGCTGTGGAGAAGCTTTGTCTTTCTTTCTTTCTTTCTTTCTTTCTTTCTTTCTTTCTTTCTTTAACGCGATTAAGCGCGTACATCTCCCCCACAACTCCCCAAAAGATGCGTAAAAGTAATGGAGAGTAAACCCTTCACTTCACTCACTTGCAAGGACATAAATTCCTGTTACACATCACGGAAAGCTGATTCAGTGGTCTTCTCAGGAAAACACATAAATTGCTGAATATACTTTAATTGATTAACAGTTAATTGATTGTTGTTGTTTTGTTGCGGCTGGTTGCCTTGGCCCATGAGCATCATCAGCTGGAGATCATTGTTCATCCACTTTTTTGTTCAACACTTTACACTGGACACAAGGCCCAGGTGGCATCCCAAAAATGTGAACCTGTGGAGAAGAGTGTAACACTGTAACGAATAGGTGGGATAACTTGGCATCAGTTATTGCAGCTTAAAGGCCAATTGCCAGGTGCAGGGGCTGTACTACATTAAAAGACTGAAATGAAGTATCTTGCACACCCCTTTTGAATTTGGTTACATCACTGGTGGCTGCTCATCTTCTCTGTTTGCTCAGATGATTCTGAAATCAGGTTTCATTAGCCTGGCAAAGTAATGTCAAATTAACCAATGAAATTATGGATAATTTAGTTCCAATATTCATGTGGTAGAATTACATCATGTGCCGTTTTAATCACCCCATTAATTTCCTTGATTTGCAAGATACAGACAGAGTCAGATATGATTGCAATGATAATGTTAAAGCCATGAATGGGTGGCAGTGCATCTCATCGTCTCGTCATCAAGCCATCAAGCAGAACTCTGTTTACAAACTCAAATGGTCTTTTTTGTCCACTCCTCTAATGAAAAATATTCAATTTTGTTGAATATATTTAGAGATAAAAAAGAATGAATGTAGTATTTGTCTTTGATCCAGAAGAATCAGAGATACCAGAGCTAACTCAGCTAATCAATTGTGATTATAGTTTATGTAATAGTGGGCTATTACTAAGCCTCTCATGCTGAGAGGCTTAGTAATAGCCTCGACAATAGGAGATATTTGATTTTTTTTTTAATCATAATGAGCGAGGCAGTCGAAAGACCTGGTCTGAGATCCTGTTGATGATCTGTCCAGCTGAGTGTTGAGCACTAGGCCTGAGCTGTGATAAAACCCCACTTAGCTGCTTTTTTGAACTGCTTCCTATCAGGCCGGGCCCATTGATTGTCTTTTCCACACTAACCAGCTTTTGTTCCAACCTTGTTTGCTTTTTCACTGTTCCTCTCATAAATTTGCATTCCTAACACTGAAAAAAGCACCTGTCATAATAAGAAAGGCTTGTTGTTTTGCACCAGGGAATACTTTTTTTCCCCGCCTGATAACTCATTGTCCTGTTTCAGAAGTTTAAAATACATATCATAGAGGAATCAAATTGAAAAAGGTTACACTGCACATTGCTTTTCCTTGACAGTGTTACTATTTCTGTCCATTTTTTCTCCCTTGGTTTGCTGGCTAGAGTACAAACTGTCTGATTTGATATAGATTATTCTCTTCAGAGGGTGAAGCCTTGAATATATTTGAGCTGGGCTGTGAAATAACGTGCATCTCAACGCTGTGACGCACATTGTTACAGAAATACTGTAAAATCTGGTTTGTCAAAGAAATATTAGTAACTCCTTTGATATCTCAAAATTTAAAAGACTGCACATGCTTTTTCAGATGGATTTGAAGGACTTCCAGTTAATTGATGACTGAAATGAACTTGATAAAACTTGAACTATCCCTTTATAATGAGTTTGTGGAGTGCTTTGCTTTATCCCGTTGATTTAGACAATCTATATACATCACAAATCTAAATGCAGCTAATTAATATTTATTGAAGCTTACCATTTCCGTTGTTAGTGTAAATTACAGGATGCTCATCATCCATGCGTGTGGGGTGTGTTGCCCATTGTCCTGAACCACAATCTCAGCCTAAAATTGAGAGCACTTACTGATCATTAGGAAGGCATCAGTAATAATAACACAAGGGAATTAGCCATTTTCTGCCAGTGTCCATTTTCTCTCCGAAGCAATCGTTTTGAGGATCATGTTGTTATCCACCATACAAAAGTGGCTAAAAGCACGGTCAACACAGAATGGTGATAGGAGGAGACAGCCACTATTTGTGAGAAGTGACGTCGAATTTTACAGTATGATTGCTGGTACAAAATTTCAACAAATGGCGGCACTCCGTAAAGAACGGCAGGTAACTTAAATCATCAGCTGACAACATTACAACAGTTTTTTGCTGGGTCCTCTGTATTGTTGGGATAAGCTGATGACCAAACCTGCACTCTTTCCCCAAAAAAAGGATACATTGGTTCATGGGAAATAACTCACACAGTGATCACAACTGTAGATTAAAACGTTTCAATAATAGGGAAGACTGTGGAAGGTGAGCATATTAGTAAGGTGAGCCGCCCACTGTATCTGGCTAACTATACTCTCATGAATAATGTGATCACAGATTTGGAGAGAGTGATTAATTTCCCTGAATGCCAAGTCACAGTAACAAATGACTCAAGTTTGATACATCGGGTGAACTCAATATAGTAAAAATATTATAATTATTGTATGTAAATGGGAAAAGATATGTTTGATGCAATATGAATTACACTGGACAACATTACCTATGTGGAGACAGTCTGATCAGTGACAAGGGAGCTGACAATAGACAGAATGACACTGAACAAAAATGTTTAATGGACAAAGGAGATGTACCAACAGTAAGTTCACACATGCCTCTACATTGTGTATGCCATAAGGTTAAGACAAACTATGCTTTTTATAACTTCAAAAAGAGAAATTGACAAACATGTTAGGTTGTTAATAGAAGAAAGAATTGAATAAATAAATAGCATTTTACCCCCTTAGGACTCAATTTGCCCTCTTCCTGTGGTCAATTTATTCCCACCCGGGGGCGAGTTGAGCCACAGAGCGATTAGTTTCGAACTAGGCTGAACACTGTGGAGTTTGTATTTAAAAAATGGGAAAGACAAATAGTTTAAAATCTAATTATGTACAGCGGGCATTTTAAAATGTCTGGATTGAATGTAAACTGTACACAGACAGCAGAAAATGGACTATAACTCTAAATGATTCACCTTTAAGGAGCAATTATTGTCTGGAATAAATACACATTACATTACTGTATTAGGCTGCAGAAGGACGTATTGTATTTTTCTCTGTATAGGGATAGGAGCATCATCTAAATGTGTTAACTGTCACTTATATTTGATTGATATTTGTCATACACTAAAAAGTATCAGAACCCCAACACACTGTATCAGAGCTGCAGTTTTCATGGACACTTTCCTGTACGTACCGCTACCTTCAGGAGGAGGAACATGGTGTTATCCACAGGACACTGGGTTTTTGTGTCACTGTAAGCTGGTTCAAACAAACACAGATGTTTTGAACATGTGGCAGGATTAGTTTCCAGTCCACATCTTGCACACCTTCCAAATTTGAATATATATTTTTTTTCATTCTCACAGTTTGGCTCATAATCAGACCATGACCATCCTCATGCAGTAGACTAACTTCAGATCTGCGTTCGTTGAAGCAAACCTTTACTTAAAGGTGGTGTTTGTGTTCAAGCCGCTCATGGAAAGCTTGCACTGTGGTTGCATCACACTTTATATAAGTACTGAGACTACCTTGGTAATAGCTTGAAAAAGAGGACTAACATCCCATGGGACTGTCAGGGAGCCACACAGCGCTCAGTCCCCTCATATCTTTGACCTTGCGTGACATTTGATAGCCAGTGAGTAGAGGTGACTTTATGGCTGCCAGCCTGGACGGCTCTGTAGAGTGCACACTATTGTGGCCGCCAGTAGCTAATTGTCAGTGAGGTTGCGCTGTCGATTTTCCGCCTGTGTCCCGGTGTTTTAAAAAGCTTCTCCAGGCCTGCCTCTCACCATCACCATCACCTTTACTGACCTTTAGGATTGTGCTGATCACGGCATCCTGGACAAGCCCGCTGAATATTTTATGACGAGCCAGTGTAAAAGAAGAGAAACGGTGCCATGTCCACTACAAAATCCTCTCTGTTTTAGAAACCATCCAGCAAAACTGTTTGTATTGTCCTGTGTTGTGTTGTAGAACGTGGTGTCGAAGAGCGCCCTTCAGTTCAGAGGCAATGCCCAGCACGACGCCCAGGAATTCCTCCTGTGGCTGCTGGATAGAGTCCATGAAGACCTCAACAATATTGTCCACCCTGAGAGCAGACCCCCTAGGAAGGTAAAGAGCAAGACTATACTCATACTTACAAATATACATTTTACTATAGAGAAGCATAATCTAAATCCATGAACCATTTTTTCATATTGTGGCAGGATGTGGTCTCTGTAGTTTTCTGCAAAGCTCACTTGATCAGCTATAAGAACTTTGTGATAGACTGCATATTATATTTCAGTGGTGACTGCTGTTCCACTAAGCTGTTCTGTATATTTTAGATGGGTTTTCTAGTTTGTGCTTGTCACTGGACATTTTTTTTGGCCTTGTTTAAATGATTGTACCACCTGTGTTGTGTTTCTTTAGCCGCCGTTGGAGGAAGAAAACGTCCGTGAAGGATCTCCAGTACCAGCACCCGGCTCTTTTGTACAGGAACTGTTTCAGGCACAATACAGGTGACATTTTTATCTTAGTTTAAGGTTGAAATGTTATCATTGCATCTCTGTAGATGCACCCATGTTTGTGACACCCATACCAAACCTACAACCAAATACTCAACCAAAAGCAATTCACCTTTGCCAACTGCCTGGCTTTTAAGATTGTACTGAGGCACTTTTCTTGGGATTAATCTGATTCATCTAAAAATAGTAAGCACTTTCTCAGGCTGGGATGCAGAACCCACATGATGACTGAGTTATGCCGTGCTGTCGTTATTCCTTTAACTGTTCCACAGATTAAGCTTTAGTATCAAATCTGTTTGGACCAGGGCTAATGTTGTGTTTTATGTCATACAGTAGAGATGACTTTCCAGTATTCAGTTCGATGCTTTCCCCATCAGCCTCGTATCTGTGCTCTGAAATAGATTGATGCTTCACTACCTGTTAATGTGCAATCATTTTCTTTATGGTCACACTATATGTGGACAGTCCAGTGCTCATATTGTACCTCCTATCAAGTGAATATCACATGCCACTAAAAAGTCAACTGGGTTTCAGTGGATGCTCATAACAACGTGAAAATTAGTCTATAGATAAAGTGACATTTTGTTGAGTTTAACACTGAGCGTTTAGCACTCGGCTTATCACCCTGTGAGCATCCTGTTATTGGATGTTGCTTTTTTCATTAATATGTACACTTGATTTTAAAAAAACACACTAATTACATGGCAGTTACTGTATGTTCATTTATTTTATTCTAAAGTTGTCATTTAATGATGCCCCCTAGGTCCTCCCTGACTTGCCCTCACTGCCAGAAACAGAGCAACACCTTTGATCCTTTCCTCTGCATCTCACTGCCCATCCCAGTACCTCACACACGGTAAGACAATGCTTTATATAACATGTAAATAAGACAATATCAGCTGAACCAAAATGATCCTGCACCTAAGAATGCGAACAGCACCACATCTGGATGTGTTTTTGCTATTGAAGTAGGTATTAAAAAGAATGTCAAACCCATGAACACAGATGCCCTAATAGATCTGACAAGGAAATGCTAAAATTGGAAAAGTGCATCTATCTTTGGACCATCACTGAAATTATGGCTATGTAACAGCCGTTTCATTTCACTATTTTCTGTGCTCCAGGCCCCTGTATGTGACGGTGGTCTACCAAGGAAAGTGCTCCCACTGTATGAGAGTTGGGGTGGCAGTGCCTCTCTCAGGCACTGTGTCCAGACTGAGACAAGCTGTGGCCCAGGAGACCAAAATCCCTGCTCAGCAGGTACTGTCTCATCTGAAGTGTAACCCTTCAGCCCATGAGTGTGTCAAGATAAAGTGACTTCAAGATGTTGTATGTTGCTTTGAGGAAATGAAGAATGAAACTTCTCAGTGAGCTGTCAAAGGACTTTCTGGTTAGGTCTGACTGTGATTTGCATTATGGAAGCGGTATGTTTTGTTCCTCAGCAAGAAGTTGCCTCTTTGATGTCAGATGGCATTTCAATCACAGTGAAAGCCATTGTCTCAGGCCTCAACAATCCACCATTTGTATTTGATGTGACCACAAGTGTCACAGTGGCAGACAGGGATCATGTGACATTTGCTTGAGTAAAAAATGTCCTGTTTTATGAGGTCTATTTATTGTATACATGAATCCTCAGTTGATTTGAGCAGTGTTGTTTTTTATATCAGTCATTTATAAATATCCCGATCTATCTAGGCAGGAACCTGAACCCTCTCTCTAATTTTTTTGACAGCACCTCTTCAGCACCTGCTAGATGTTACATAACAGTGATTGTAATTCAAAATAACTCCAACCCTGCTTTTATTCCCTGTCTTTGTTTAGATTGTTCTTACTGAAATGTACTACGACGGTTTCCACCGCTCCTTCTGTGACGACGACGATGACCTTGAGATCATTCAAGAGAGTGACTCCATCTTTGCCTTTGAAACACCTGAGCTGTTCAGGCCAGAGCAGATCCGCTCACAGCGAGGAGGTATGACATGATTCTCTGGAAATCAGTTTAGCTCTTTGGCAGTGGGAGTTCAGATGACATTATAAATGGATTACCATGGGACAAACGTTGTAATCAGGAAGTTATTACGCAAATTCATCACCATGCTGGATTGCTTTGTGAAGCAGCAAACAAGTGTGAGGGATTCAATTTTTTTTCCTTTCATGTCACTAACTCCAAAATATGTACATTAATTTCAGGGAGCTCGCATGCCAATCTGAACCAGAACAACTTAAAATATGGGACAGATAATAATAGGATATCTACACAAATACAAGAGCCAGCAAGCCCACCTCAGAGTCCTAATAAGAATTCTGGCCAGGCTGAGAAGATCGTCCTCTTGGTGTGCAACCGAGCCTGCGCTGGACAGCAAGGACGCAGGTACACCAAACTAAACACAAACAATGCTGTGCAAACAATTCTTTACCACTGAAATTTCTAATTTGCCATTTTTAACTATTACAGGTTTGGCAATCCATTTGTGCTGTATTTGGAGCGCACAGTGACGTGGGATGTGCTCCAGAAAGAGATCTTGGAGAAGATGCGGCATCTTTTACGCCCAGGAGTCTTTGTGCAGGTGCATAGTCTATGTAAATGAGAACACTTGTGCACACGTAACCTTTAGAGCCTCTTGGCGTTTGATGCAGTCTTTTAATAATGCTCCTGTGCAAGTGTTTGAGCATGTGGACGTGTAATGTTTCATGATCGTCTGTAGGTGGGGCCCTTCAGTTTGCGTGTGGTGGGAGTGGTTGGTATCACGTATCTCTTGCCTCAAGAGGAGCAGCCACTTTGCCATCCCTCTGTGGAGAGGTAATGTCACATATAAGTTTGTTTATACAGTTTGTAAACCCTCTCTTATGTGTCAAAATATTTCATGAAATGTGTAATAGCTCATCTCATTTTTAAAGATTTTCCTCTGAGAAGTTAACTCTATTAAGTCTTACATGGAATTTTTGAGAACTTTAATATAATAGAATAATATTTGAAATGTTTGAATGAAGATAGACAACTGGAAGGAATGAATAAGGGAAATTATTGTTTTACTCACTCAAATGCCTGAGGGTCATGACACTGCTTTTACTGCTATTACATAAAAAAGTACTATCTCCAGTTTTGGCATTTTACTTGTTTTGTTTGCTAATGATGATAGATTAGGAGTAAGTTTCATATTACCAAGGCATATGAAGACTATCCAAAGCTTAATGTGTAATTTCAGCAAAGGCGTGGACATCAATGAGACAGAAAATTTGTTTTTCTGCTTTTGCAGTAATGCTCAATTTTGAGATATAAGTTTTTTTTTCTAACAGTATTTACATTGATTTAAGGTGCTTGTGAAACTGCAGAGGGTCGATTGAAGTGTGTCAGTTGAGTCTAGTGGGTCCTCACCTCAGTCGACAACAATATGCGTAGTGCACATTTAAATGCTCTCGTAAAGATGGAAGCATACTACAAAATCATGCTGGATATGAGCATCAGCTAAATGTCTAACACGGAAAATACAATGTAAAGGCTTTTCTCTTTTCTCGTTTTTCACAGGGCATACAAGTCTTGCGGTCCTGGGGGGCCACCACATGTCAAAATTGTTGTTGAATGGGACAAAGAGACGAAAGACTAGTAAGTGAGATCTGGCAAAGACTAAGGCAGCGTTTTCTCACACTTCACTAAGTTCATTGTAGTTGTTTTCAGTTGACAGGAAACCTTATTAGCGCCTATTAGTAGGAAACTAAGATTGACTGGACACGTTTTTTTTTCTCAAGCCTTTGTTCTGTTTGATGTCTTTTTTTTTTTATAGGTTTTTCTTTGTAAGAAAAACAAAAGTTTGTTTTGTTTTCGTTTGTTGTCCTTTGAAGTTCCATATCACCTCAGTATGACCTGTGCTTGTTATGCCTGCAGTCTGTTCAAACGGACAGAGGATGAGTACATTCCAGATGCTGAAAGCGTGCGTCAAGTGAAGGAGCAGCACCTGCAACCTCAGACCTGCTCTCTAGCCCAGTGTTTTCAGCTGTACACCAAAGAGGAACAGGTAGATTCATCCTATCTATCATATGCTGCAGCTCTTAGTGTGATGCACTGATGCTGTAGAAGTATGTGGATTTAGGGAGATTTTTTTTTATATTGTTTTGTATTTGCTGCTTGTTGATATTAAGTTCTATACATGTGGTATATCATGCTAAAAAAAACATTTCACTGTAATTTCAGCTTGCTCCAGATGATGCATGGCGATGTCCACACTGTAAGCAGCTACAACAGGGCAGCATCAAGCTCAGTCTCTGGACCCTGCCAGATATCCTCATACTTCACCTCAAACGCTTTAGACAGGTAATGACAAACTGTGCAGATTACAGAAGGAAAGAAGCTGACAAAATCACTGAGATCTCCTGAAGTAATCAAATATGTAGAGACTTTGATGTTGTATCTTCACATTACCATAAAGATGTTGCTCCCATAGCACCTGATGCTTGACAAGTGCATGCTAACACTGAACAAATATTCAGACAGTAAATCTATGAAAATTAAATTAAATGTATATGCGTATCCTTTAGGATGGGGATCGAAGGATGAAGATGCAAAACATGGTGAAGTTTCCACTGATAGGCATGGACATGGCACCCCACATGGTCAAGAGAAGCCAAAGCAGCTGGAGTCTACCTTCCCACTGGTCACCATGGAGACGGCCATATGGGATGGGCCGTGATCCTGAGGACTACCTTTATGACCTGTATGCTGTGTGTAACCACCATGGGACCATGCAGGGAGGACATTACACAGGTAACAGAACACCCTCCACAATCATACTCTATATCAGAAGCACAGGTGTGATTTTCCTCTATGTAATGTATTAACTGGTATATCAATGTTTTTTTTCTTTATAAAAGCTTCCCAGATTTATGTAATATTTCAGTTTTATGGTGTTGTGTCTTGTAGCTCACTGTAAGAACTCCATCGATGGGCAGTGGTACTGCTTTGATGATAGCGATGTTCAAGCCATATCTGATGATGAAGTCTGCAAGCAGACTGCCTACATCCTGTTTTATCAAAGACGAGCCACGATTCCGTCTTGGTCAGCTAACAGTTCTGTGGGAGGTAAGTCCCGTTGACATTAGGCTGTACAATTTCTTATCTTTCTTATCTTATCTTATCTTACCTTTGAATGATCTCCATGGAATGTATTCTATATGTTTAATAACCTGTTTTGGTCTTCAGGATCCACCAGCTCTTCCCTGTGTGAGCACTGGATTAGTCGGCTGATGGGCAGCCGACCACCGAGCCAAGCCTCATCTGGCTCCTCCAGACGCACCTCATTAGCCTCCCTCTCTGAGTCAGCTGAATTTGCCGGTGAACGGAGTGAAGACGATGGTATGTGACACTCATCCACAAGACCAAATATGCACACACAATGTCTGAATTGATTTCATTGTTTCTAAAGTGAAAACATAAATATTACATAAATCAATCTAATATTTCTTTATCTTTTTGTCCTTTCTTTTTCAAGCAGGCCTTTCCACTCGATCAGCAGTGAGAAGCATGCAGAGACAGACATTCTCCTCAAGATCCTCCATGGCCAGTCCTCTAGCACTCAGTGAGAATGGCACAAAACCATCCTGGTCCCTTTCTGCTAAGCTCCAACTCCGTTCCAATTCTCCCTCTCGATTTTCCTTGGACTCCCACTCCTCCTCCCCAACACTGGAGAGGATAGGAGAGGCAGCTGATGACAAGGTATCAACGTCCTGTTTCAGTGGGTCAGCTAAGCCAGACAAACTATCTGGGGGCAAGTCATCCCTTGCAGCAGTGGATAGTACTGCAAGTGGTAAAAAGCTGGTGGAGCAGGTTCACTCTAAGGCCACAGTACCGGCAGAGCAGAGGAGTTCCATCCAGGCCGGTGATAATAATAACGTAGCCGCTACTGCTGAGCATGTCAGCCCTGGACATGGGGCAACTGCAAAGGAGCCTAAACAGAGGAGTGTGTGTACAGAAAATGTTAATGTCAAAAGGACCTCAACCAAGACTGCCTTGGAGTCTGAAAGGAGTCCCAAGAAGCGTCCTGCCACCTCCTCAACATCCTCCAGCTCTCCATCTCATGCATCCCCTGCAGCTGATAAGTCACCATCTCGCACACAGGCCAAGAGTGCTGCATCAGCATCTAACCCCAAAGACAAAAGCGATGGACCTCCTAAAACTAGTAAAGCTGGCTCCTCTAAAACAGCCACCCCCTCCAGAAAAGGGTCGTCCCAAACCCAGGAAACTTTACATCCTGAGTCTGCCCAACAACGGAAGAGTGGTTCTCCAGGATCACAAAGCTCACATCCTCAAAGGAGGACATCACCCAGAGGTGGGGGTGAAAAGAGCTCAGCCTCTGGTAGGACTAGAGCAGCAGACAGGAGCACCAGCCGGGAATCCTCACGGGCCAGCGTGGCCTCAGAAAGAAAGGCTAACCATGGAGGACCCTCTTCCAGATCAAGTGGTGCTTCATCTCGGGCTGGAGAAAGTAGCAGAGCAGAGGGCAGGCTGGGCCGGGCTGTGGAAAACAGAGCAGGAGGCCGAAGCTCAAGCAGCAGTTCCTCCATGACTAGTCTTCGGTCCTCAAGTGTTGGTGTTACCTCTGTAAGTACAAATGTAACATCAAGGGCAGCTCAAAGGAACGGTAAGACAGAGGACAAAGGTTTGTCCTTCTTCAAGACTGCCTTGAGGCAAAAAGAGACCCGTAAATCAAGTGATGGTGGGAAAGCAGGGGCAGTAGAGACTAAAGGAAGCCCAGAGGACGGTGGTGGAGATGCACCTCGTGAAATAATAGCAGATGGAATAAGCAAGAAGGCCCAGAATGTGGCTTCAGAGGCCCAGAGTAATGTGGCCCCAGCCAAAGACAAGGAATCCTCTAAGACATCCACCCCTGCTAAGCGTTCCCTGCTGCCCTCCAACAAATCCAAGTCCGCTGGAGCTGAAACAGCCACTCAGTCCCCTGCCAGTACTAAAGAACCTTCAAAGAAAGAACCTGCTAAAAAGACAATGCAGTCCAGAAAGATCCCGATCAATTCAACACGAACTAGCCAGAAGCCCAAGTAAAGTCATGTGGAGGGCCTGATAACAATCTCTCTAGTGCAGCTCTTAGGTGTTTGAACCATCAAACTAAACCTGTTGTTTGAGAAACATCTTCAAAGCACCAGTAGCTTTTCATTGGTTAATGAATACCAGCTGCCATATTGGACAATTACTGTCCACTTTGTTAAATAGTTATGTAGGAATGGATTTAAATAAAGCACTTTGTATGGATTGCATTGATTTTGAAGAATATTACGTTGTAGTGTAAAAAGTTATGGACCACACATGTATTGAAATTTTTGCCTGGTTCTGTCTGTAGCATACAGCCCATACATGCCCGAGGTACGTCTTGGTAGGATGTAAAAATGAAAGTGTGGTTTTGCAGCAGAGGGAAAATGTGGCAGGGTGGAGGAAAGAAACTTTTTGAGATACATCACATCAAACATGGACTACGCAGTCACCAAAGGAAGTTTACTGTCAATTTTTAACATTCTGAAGCAGTGGACCTCTCAGTTATTTCCAAAAATCTCTATGTACAGCTCTCTTTAAATATTGGGAGCCATATGTCAACAAACATCAGTGCCTCAGATAATCATAGTTATGTATTTAAGTATACTCTAAATTGTATAATTCCAGGTGTTGGTACATTTATAAGTCAATTTTAATATTTATTAAGCACTGATAATGTTGTTTCAAGTAACACACAATTAATCCTATTTAACCAAACTTGCTGTTTACATACTGTATGCTTCTTGATATAGTTATTGTGCAAAAGCCTTTAAAACAGCATTTATGTGCAGCCCAAATCAGACTTGTATTCCAGACTGTCAACATGAGGCCTAGAAGAAGCACGGGAATAAAGCATGCGTCACTAGTGTTAAACGTCTGGAGACCATGGTTCTTAATGGATCTGAAATGGTTATATTGATTTTACAGTAATAACATATAGGGTTAGTGGGGAACCTCTCACTCAAGACTGCCAGACACCTCAAAACATTCCTCTCAGATGAACACAGGGTTTATGTAAAAAGCCACTACGCACACAACCAAGATAATCAAAGACAACTCCCTGGGATGTCTTTGTTGAACACCATACATGTACATAGAGCATTATGGTGTGTTTGACCATCAGACCATCCTTCTCAGTCTTTATTTGTGACATCGCAGCTTGTGCACATCTTTAGCTTATGGGTTACAGAGGAGATCCACAGTGAATGCACTGACGTAGACTGAGGAAAGTGATCGCCATTCATGAATTGTATGACAGCAATTGTTGCATGATAAATTGCTTATGCATGCACTCAACTATGCAAGCAAATCCTTGCTAATGCCCACACTGAGTATGTAAAACTGCTACTCTTGGATGTGTATATATTTCTAACTGTATATTTTTCCAAATGCCAGCATCAGAGAGCATGTTTAGGCATTCTTTATTAATGCTTTGATTGCACATTTCTTCAAAGTAATATACATTTTGTATGAATGATAGGTATTGCTCATTCACCCTCTCAAAGTAAACCAATTCACTTGCAAATTAATGTTTTCTGTATTTTATTCATTTGACTCATGGTTGATCGCAAACACATGAGCACATCTGTTTTAGGTTTTTATACAACTTAAACAAACCATTGGAGTACAGTTTACAAGGTGATCTGTGAACTTAATTAATCCAGTTATATATTTTGAGGTTTAATTGGGAAACAATATGTTTTTCCAGTTCTATCTTGAGAGCTAGGAAATTAAAATAGCATTGGTCAGAAGACAGTATAGAACGACATCACAGGCTTATTCCCCGGGTCTAAATACAAACTCCTTGATAATTTAGGCTGGGAACATGGGACACAACAAACAATGTTGAACTTAGACACACCTTTATAACCACACTGCCTTCTTCTGTTTTTCTACAGTTTAAAAATGTTGATATACAGTATATTCTCTAAAGTTTGATTCTGTGTTGATTTTAATACATGTATGAATTGATGCATGACCCTGTAAATGTACAACAAAACTCATGCCAATAATGACCCACATGACCTCATTTTTAAATATTGAAGATTACACATTGAGTTTCAGAAAGTCCTGCTTTTTGACTAGTTGTCTAGTATTAAGCAGCTCCATTAAATATAAATGAATTATGGCCAGAGTTACTGTGGCATCATGATATAATATTACAGAGTTACTGTATGACCATATCTCTTCAATTCATGTATGAGTATGCCCCCACAGACAGATCACATACCTTCTTTAAAATCACGGGCACACTGTGCATGACAAAGCAGGGTATTTTACTTTGTATCGGTGCCTGGTGGCTACAATGTGGTGATATTGTCGTATTACACCCAAGACATCTTATAATTTTTGTCACATTGTCTCTTCCAGCTTGTTAATAGATGCCTGTACTTCATATCTGTATGCAGACTGAGACTTCTATAAGTTTGTCTTTCAAAGTGTTACATCAAAGGCAAAACACTGCATTTTCTCTGTAATATTCCATAGTTTTAAGTGACCATAGAAAAGCTTTGAAATCAAACCGCAATATTGATCTTGAGAAAAGGATGTATAGAGTGAGATGCAAAGAGGAATTATTTATTTTTCACAAATGCATGAGAAAGGTTATTCCATTTTATTTTTCCATTTCTACGCTGTGATATTATGTAATTTTAATGATTCTGCTCTGACCTTTACAGAATTCACTTTGATCAGTTTCTCTCAGTCTCGGTCAGTTTGATGGGAGAAAACAATGTTTGTTGGCATTGGTTTAGCAATGCAAGAACAAAATAAAATTATGTCATCAAATAAACATTTGTTGATATCTTAAGCTTTGGTTGATTTTTTTTTCTCCCCCCATTTCTACAATACTAATTTCATCCACTTGGTGGAGCTCAATGTTTGCCTAAATACCCGAGCAGACCAGAAAATAATAGAGTTTGAGAAGTAAATCAACAATAAACTTCACTTTGTCCCTAAGATTGAACCCAGGGGTTTATTAAAATGTACAGTACCATCAGCTCTAATGCTGTCACTTATGGAGATGACAGATGGCAGTTTGGGGAATTACATTTTTGCCCTCTCACTTCTCATTTCCTATAAAGTCTGAGAAATTTTCAAAACTTCCCAGTATGATGGGGCTGCAACTTGCTGCTCTGTACAATCAATAGGTGATATGGGGATGACTCTTTGTATACCACATACTAACAGCCACAATTTATCTCTTACTCTAAATAAAAAAAAAATGTAAAAAAAAAAAAACCATTGGATTGTTCAATGAAAACGCATGTGTGGATGTGATTTAAACATTCAGTGGCTGCAACCTGGCACTAGAAAATTTTGTGCAGGAGCCAACCTCCTCTTGTGCTGAAATCAATAATCATTTGCCAATTGTAACAGTTCCAAGAGAGCATCATTAGCAATACCTCAGTGGAGAATTCATCAACTTTTATCTGGATTTAACACACAAACCACAGCGTGATCCCTGACTCCAGAGAATAATGCATCTAACCTACTAGTTCACAGGTTTTGCACCGGGCTCCACACACTGAAGACAAGCAATCTTGTCTTATTGATCAGCTCTCTCTGAGTATCTCACGGGGCAACTTTAATCCTTAATGCTGCTGCCAAGACCCTCCTGATATAAGAAGAAGGGCAGAATCCAAATGATTTGTTGCATGTTCACTACTGGGATAGATACATTGATCCAAATTTGAAAACATCTAGCAAATCCTGTATTGCTTTGCTAGAAATATTTTGAAAGTGGAGGACCTAAATGTTACACTGACATTAGAATTGAGTGGTTAGAAAATGAAAAACAAGCTTAAATCAGAATATTTTGCTGTGGTCCGGTATTAACACCTGTCTGACTGGGACATAAGCTGCTCTTTCTAGCGTTCTGGGGCACTCTGTCCACTTTAATGCTTCCAGCAGCCAAAGCATTGTATTGGAGTCGACAGCAATGACAGAAAAACACCCCCTAATCATAAATAGCTTAATTCCATGTCTTGTTTTCTTGTGTTCTCTT
>OMLB01056178.1:0-13746 GCA_900302555.1 Myripristis jacobus
TTTTAATACGTCATTCTGGGTTATTACGTCAGTAACTCCGCCCACAGCCTGCCTTCCCTCCCCAGGTAACCAACTCTCAAGCCAGTCAACTCAGGCAGTTTGTTTATGCTCCTCGGGCTACAAGCTACCAAGCTAGCGAGCTCAGCCAGTTAGCTCCAACTCCCCGACCAACATGCTACCAAGCGAGCGAACTTAGCCAGTACCCCTCCGCTCCCCGACCAACAAGCTACCAAGCTAGCGGAATTAGCCAGGTCCCCTCCGCTCCCCGGGCAACAAGTTCACAACATATTTGACAAAAATAACATACCATTCTGCAACATCTTGTAATAAACAGATTTGAGGTGGTTCGGTTTCTCCTGTCTGTGATTTGGGATCATACGGTCGTAAACCATCATGCTCAGGGTCCCAGTTTCACGGGTCCCGCAGGGTTTTAGTCCAAATTTGCTCGTCTGTTGGGCTCATTTCAGTGCCGACTGTTTTATCAACCCGACACAATCAAATCAAATCAAGATGTATTGTCATTTAGCTGCACATACAGCAGTAGTGTACACAAAATGAGATAGCGTTTCTCACTTGGAATCCCTGAGTGATGGGTAAAATCAACCTAGCGTGGAGCCCGGCTCTCTTCCCCCTCCTTTGTTTACGTTCGCACTGCTTGCGCTTCCTACTCTCCCTGGTGACTGTCGGTGTAGACACAGGTAAAATCACGTGCTGGCGTAGTATGTCCACATCAAATCAGAGTGCCTCATTTCTTGCAGCATGCTTTACCCTGATGTTTAGTAAAGTCTCTTGGCTATAGGTTATGTAACCTGAGCGTCTGGATTAAGCGAAACATTTAAAACATTCACTCTCGCTGATCCCTGGAGGAGCCGCTGTGTCCATGCACGCTGCTCAAATAGTTACTGTATCTCGTTGGCTCCGTTTTTCTCTCGCTCTATTGTTTACATCCCAGAATGCATTGCGCAGTGACGTCGGTTGATTGGCTCCACCTTATGTCACTCAGAAAACAGTCAGCCAATCAGTGGAGAGGGGGTGATTCTCTCTTCTGATTGGCTAAACGAACCGTGCTGCCAAGGCAAGAAAGAGGAGCTGTAAAACTATATAGCAGACCACAGGTACTCAAAACCACAAATACATCATGCTAGGGATATCAACAGTTAAAATAAAACCCTGGAAAAGTGTACACCATGGGGCCTTTAAGGTGGTCATTTTTAAGAATGTTAGCTGGAGGGAAGTCTACCTCAATGGTAGGAGGCTAACAGTTAGCATTTAGAGCATTCAGCCAATATCCAGCGCGTAGTAAGAATAAGAGGAAGATATACCACTACTGTCCTACATAACCCTAACCCTAACCCAACTGTTAGGGGGAAGTGAAATAATATCACATTTTTCAAAATATGTGAACTATCCCTTTAAGTATCCTGCAATTTTTCCAGTTGAGCTGTTTTCTTTGTGTGTGAATTCTCGCTCACATATGTTGCAGCCTGTAATGTGTAGCAGGTTTGAGCTCCCTCTACACTACCGTATTGGTGAGTTTGTTGTGCGTGTGTATTTACTCACTTGTCCCTTACTGCAGAATTGCTTGTGTGTGTGTGTGTGTGTGTGCGCGCATGCGCGCGCATGCGTGTGTGTGTGTGTGTATGGGAAGGGGAGCATGAAAGAAGGTTGAATGCACTGTCTGTTTGTTAATACATGTACTAGCATGTGAGGAGGAGGGTGATGTATGGTTCAGCAGGATGCTCAGGAATAGCGTGTGTGTTTATTCGCACATGTGTGTGACTATGTCATCTATTGTATTCTTGTCCCCAGAGGAGTGCGTGCGTGCGCGTGTGTGTGTGTGTACGTTACACTGATGTATGACTGCTGTGATGTATACTTGCTGTTCATTACAATGAATCAGTTTCATCTACAGCACCTTCACTGTAAGGTCTCACACACACACACACACACACACACACACACACACACACACACATATGCACACGCACACACACTACCTCTTTATCAGCACAGAGGTATTGATTATAGTGTGGTTCACTGTTCACTGTTAATAATGGTGGCTAGTGACAAGGATGTAATGTAAAGCATACACTAAAACTTCCATTAACAGCCTAGGCCTTCATTTGTTTTACCCTACAGGGCAAATATAGATTATGGAGAACAAGTTAGGGGAAATAACTATCACCCGTGGTTTGTTTTATAACTCATGCACTGGCTATGTGGAGGCATATGTGTGACCTAGCTGTTGGTTGCATTCATTCCTGAAAAAAGTCCCTCGATCCCTATTCATTTTTCTCATTGACAAATGAAAAATAGTTTCTTGTGGACAGTCAGTATTGAATAGATAAGACCCTGAACTCTACCATGCAATAAAGCTTGCTGCAATAAAACCTCATGAAAACAACTTTTCATCTTTTCATCTGGCAGTCAGCAAGTAATTATGGAAACTGAATCCCTGTCATCTTTAATTCAGTATATTGCAGTAGGCTATATACAATCAGAGGATGATCTGATGATATGTAGAAAAACATCCAGAAAGGGAAACATGCTTACTTATATACTGTATTTTCATTTCTGCAATTTGAATAATCTTAAAAGAAACAGAATTGTAACCAATAGTCCAATACTACCACCACCACTACTAACACCATACAGAGAAAGAAAGCCAAACCATGGCAATTAACTACTGTAAGACTGCAAAAAAAAGTGCAGTACAGTCTTTTGGCCATTGGGGGCATTGCTGAGCACTTGCAATACAGAATATAATATACACTATATTGCCAAAAGTATTTGCTCATCTGCCTTCACACGCATATACATTTGAGTGACATTCCATTCTTAAACCATAGGATTTAATATGATGTCAGGCCACCCTTTGCAGCCATAACAGCTTCAACTCTTCTAGGAAGGCTTTCCACAAGGTTTAGGAGTGTGTTTATGGGAATTTTTGACCATTCTTCCAGAAATGCATTTGTGAGGTCAGACACTGATTTTGAATGAGAAGGCCTGGCTTGCAGTCTCCACTCTAATTCATCCCAAAGGTGTTCTATCAGGTTGAGGTCAGGACTCTGTGCAGGCTAGTCAAGTTCTTCCACACCAAACTCGCCAATCCGTGTCTTTATGGACCTTGCTTTGTGCACTGGTGCTCAGTCATGTTGGAACAGGAAGGGGCCATCTCCAAACTGTTCCCACAAAGTTGGGAGCATGAAATTGTCCAGAATGTCTTGGTATGCTGAAGCATTTACACGACTGCGTCTGACGCTTTGCATTGTGCTTGGTGTTGTAAGGCTTTGGATGCAGCTGCTCGGCCATGGAAACCCATTCCATGAAGCTCTCTGCACTGTTCTTGAGCTAATCTGAAGATCACATGAAGTTTGGAGGTCTGTAGCCATTAACTCTGCAGAAAGTTGGCAACCTCTGCGCACTATGCGCCTCAGCATCCGCTGACCCCGCTCTGTGATTTTACGTGGCCTACCACTTGATGGCTTTTGCTGAGTTGCTGTCGTTCCTAAACACTTCCACTTTGTAATCATACCACTTACAGTTGATCAGGTAATATCAAGGAGGGAAGAAATTTCACAAACTCACTTGTTGCAGCGGTGGCTTCCTATTACAGCACTATTACAGCACCACGCTGGAACTCAGTGAGCTCTTTAGAACCAGATGTTCTTTCACTAATGTTTGTAAAGGCAGACTGCATGGCTAGCTGCTGTACACCTTATACACCTGTGGCCATGGAAGTGATTGGAACACCTGAATTCAATGATTTGGCAATATAGTGTATGTCGGGCATGACTTGTAAATGCAGTACTGCCCCCCAGTGGATCTGCTTGTGCATGAAGCCACTGTCCTGTCAGTGGAGGATATGCTTGTCACGGCTGCAGAAATATTGGTTTGCATGATGCAGCCTGGCAACAAACAGCCACATAGACGGAAGTTATGATGGCAGATTTGTGATCAGGCAGCGGCAATTTGCAGAATGTAACAGCTGGTTAAAGTTAGCTAACATGGTGTTTCACCTGGACAAAATAAGTGCACCATCGTTAACTGAAATGATCCAGTATGTGAGCAAAAAGTTGATTCAAAGCTAAACTTCACCGGCAGCGACAGAATTTGAATTTCGATAATCGGCTGTTTCTTGAAGCAATGCACTGTGGGAATTCTACTTAACTCATCCCCTGAAGTTGTTCTTGTGCTTTTTTTACTTTTTGTTTTTCAGTGAGCCTGACTTATTTCAAGGCAGTTGCTCTTTGTTTGCACAGATGATTCAGCTGGGAGAGTTTCATGCCCATCCAAATGCTCACATGGGCTTCATGGCAACATGAGGAGAATTTTATTTTTACTTCTTGATCCTGGCAGGACAGATTTGCTCATCGTGAGTTTATTTAGACGCTCAGTTGAGATTCCACTTTAAGGAGTGATGCTGCTGATGGTGTGCTGACTGTGTGTGTCCGGCCAGGAGAGGCTCTGGGAGTGACTGATGTCGGTCCAGAGGTCGTCGCTCTGGTTTCTCACGCCACCCAGGAGTGTCTGCGAGGGCTGCTGCACAAACTCAGCACGATGCCCGAGCATCGCAAGGCAGCTCTGAAGGTACAACACACACACACACACACACACACACACAAACAAAATGGAGAGCAGAGATGATCTATACGGGGGGATTCCACCTGTAAGAATAAAACAGTAAATTAACAGCAACCAGTGGGACTTTTGCATAAAATCAGCCCTCTGGATGATTTTTTTTTTACTGCTTTAGTGAAAATGAGCAAATGCTGATGAAGAAGATCCACATTTCTGTGTGCTTACATGAATGAAATCTGGAACCAATAAAAATTTTCATTTTTTCCCTCTGGTCATTAAACCAGTCAATACAATATAGACTTAATACTAATGGAAATTTTCTGAAACTGGCATCACTTTATAACCACGGATTTCTTGTCAGCTTGTAATTCTGTCTTCATTCTAAATATTCAGGCTGTGGAGCAATGACAGGAGCAGTCCACTTACTGATCAATATTTGGAATCAAATGAAGTGATCGATTTATAGCATTTAGTCCCATTGATCGCCATATATTCTGCTCTGTGTAGCAAGTTTTTGACACTGCCCCCGATGGACAAAAGGCTCGGTATTCTCTCTCTCTCTCTAGACTTAATACATTTTTATTCACTCAGATCCGACACATCAGATACTGCAGGCCATGTTGCTTTTATGTCCTCAAAATGGCATACACCTGAGCACTGAGAAAACAAATCTGAGGAAAACTTCACGTTCTTGTTTGTGTTTGTTTGTGTGTGTGTGTGTGTGTGTGTGTCTCGTCAGGAGGACCTGTGGCACACACCGGTGAGTGATGTTCGCTCTCAACTTCGCTTCCTGGAGGAGGTGGAGGGTGTGAAGAAGAGGAGGAGAGATGAGGAGGAGAGAGAGCGGCTGCTGCGTTTGGCCAGGGTAAACTAACACCAGGACGACATGAGAAACGCTCTGACTTTATCCACGCTTTGCCTCTTTAAGAAACAAGGACGTTTTACAAACTCTTTAATGAGGTGGTCGATTTGTCTTTTGAATATTAACGTTTTTCCTCGCTCAGTTTTAATAGTGTACTGTTGGGAGGGATTGGCCTGATAATGAGTGTTTCAGGCTACATTTGATCCAAAACTTGACCTTGATTATCTTTCCACATTTCAGTTCCTTTTTGTTTCCTGTCTCTGTTTGCTCACTCACTCGACATCTGTTTGTTTTGGCTTCACAGAGTCGCTCTCACACCGAGGATCCACTGCAGCAGCAGCTGAAGCAACGGGCCAAAGAGGTGTGCACGTTGTGTGTCTTTTCATTTAGTGCGCCTGGTTTTCTGGAAACGTTTTTCTTTTTTTTTTTTCTCAGGTTGGCACAAGCTCCGAAACAGCATTGAAACTGTGTAGAAATGTAATTTTCTGTTTCGTTTGTACTGGTGAAATTGTCCTGGATCGAAACAGTGTTTACTCCGCTTGACGCTAAAAGTCCCGTTGAAACAAATACCAATAAAAGGTTTTGTAGGTTGGGTAGCAGCTACACAATCCGACCTCTCCCCACCTCCCACAGTCAAGTGGGTAATGGTGGATTCACATTTGCTGTCTATGGTGGTAAAAACATTTATAACCCTCCTTTACACCTGGTGTTGCCTTTCAGGTGATCGGACAGTAGTCAGATAGCACTTGATCACATAAACATACAGGTGTAAATGCACCCAGGATGCATTAATAAAGACGGATTGTGATCCAGTCTCCCAAACCAGGCGGTCCGGACGCATCATGACCACGTTAAACACAAGTGTAAATGCACCGCTGTCTCCAGGTTCCTGTTAATGCACGTACCTGTGGCACAACGCCATATTGTTATTTCTACCACCACTCATGTTGAGGAAAAAATATATCGCTGTTATTTTTATTGTCATAATTGTTGTAGTTGTGTGTACTGTCACACTGCTTTTCCTCTTGTTTGCACCAGGCTGCCACTCTTCCCTGCTGACACACACACACACACACACACGCACACAGTTGTCCCAGTGTAGCCTATAGATTATAAAATTGGTGGGAATCAATACATGGCATTACATCATGCTGTGTCAGAGAGCGATGTCGTCTAAACTGTGAAAACCAAAATGAACCGGAAACTTAAAATTCTGCACTTGGCTCCAGACTGGCAGGTGTTAGTGAGATTTTATTTACTCTGAGCCTAAAATACCTGAGACACTAATTTGCCTGCACCCTGTTGGCCTGCAGAGAGAGCAGTGCAGTGGCTCTGTCTGTCCTTTGGCTTTCATTCTGTCTGACACGTCGGGTGTTTGCATGTCTTGACTTACATGTAACTTGTCTCGTGCAGATTTTTCATAGATCCCCTTTATTAACCTAAAAACTGAAACTAATGCCTTTTTAACTGTTTTTCCTGGCGTGTTTTTTTCCTTGGTGTAATATGAGTTGGCACGGCTCTGGTGAGCAGTGGAGGACTCAGCTCGTTCTCTCGCTTGACTCCAGGCGTTGCTGCTGTAGCAGAAGCGCTCCCTTTGAAGCCGCGGCTAGACGCGTAACCTGCCGACTTGACGTCTTCTCCATCTTCCCCTTTGTTCAGCAACCTGGATAGATCCAAGGAGTCCTGATGCAGATGTCTTTCCAAGCCGTTCCAGCAAGTTGACTGGAAGAACAAATTTTTGCTCTCGTCTTGTTTCTTTCGCGATGAATGGAAACTTCAAAGACGGCTTCAGGATTTTTCGATCCCGCTCGTATCAAAATGTTGATCCTCCCTGGTTATACACAGCACCGCTTCACCGCCGGCTTTAGCGATGAGAAACTCTCCGCTCTGCTGTGGCTTCTGGCTAGCATTCAGCACAGTCCACTAGGGCAATTATTTTCAGCCTCAAAAACTATTATCATCACACTTTTTGAAACCTCACAGCACAGTCAGATACGTCTTGAAGTGGTCCACGGAAAAGGTTGCAAACGGTGCTTTCTAACAGGTTATATTTAGCAGATTACTCAGTAAATGCACAATGCTCTGAGGCAGCTTACACATGTTTAGGATGTACTGCGGTCTCTGCAAAAGGAGGTTCCAAACATAGTAATGAAGAGTAGCTGTTCAACTTGCCCTGAATAAATACAAAATTAAATGGACACCTATGACCATCAGTATTTTAATGTGGCCTGGGTCGGAAAAATAACAAAGTGATCCTTTAAGTTGGTGCTTAAAAACAGCATTTTCACATTTCAGGAACTGTCCAGCCCAAAGAAATCCATCAGAAATTCTACACAGTGCTGCTGTTCGGTCCTTTTTCTTTCTCCTACACAGTGTACCTGCCTTCACAGCCACTTTTGTCTGCAACCTTGTATTGGCAGCTTCTCTCCTCAACACTTTGCTGATGGGAAAGTGAAACAACTCGTCAGAAAAGGCAATTAGAGTAATTGTCAGCATTACCTTCAGAAGTGTGTCCATGCCCGGAGAAGGTAGAGTAGTTCAGTCGCCTGCCTCTGGAGCCAGATGTACGCCCGCTCTGGCCTCGGTTCAAATCCTGCCGGAGCTTTCTCTCTCCTGTGGCCGTCCTTCTGTCTCCCAGGCTGAATAAATAACGAGCTGCAGAACAGCTGGTGGGGATTTGCTGACTTGCTCAAGGACACATCAGCAGGGCAGATGCTCGCTGACACGGAGCTCGAACCCAGGATGAAACAGCTCTCTGTTCAGCCACTTGGCCAGTTACAACCTATTATTGAAACTGCTTAACACCATCAATATTTTAAATCTTATATTAGCATATTCACTGTGTGGAAAAGCCTCCTTATTCCCTGTTTGGAGCACAGACATTTTATAATGCTAAACGTAATAGTAAACCTTTTTTGAAGAGCACCTTTCATACATGAAAAGGCAATTCAAAGTGCATTATAGAAAAAATAAGAATAAGGCAAAGTCAAGCAGTTACAACATGACAGATGCAAGAAGTAAAAACAGCAAACAATATCACCAATAAAATACAGTCATGATGCAATAACAACTAATCACAGAATAAGTAGTGTATTAATAAGTAAAAGAAAGGTGTAGAAACACTAAAAGCAGCACCACTGATTTTTCCAGTAGATTCTTCTTCTTGAAGAACAGTCATGACCCGTATTTTAAAATCCAAACTGAAAGACAGAGAGAGTGTAACTCACACAAAACAGGAGTTATAGGCTTCCTTAGTTCTGGTTAAAAACCCCAGTGGCAGCATTCTGAATAGGTTGAAACATTGATAACGTTAATTAACCCTCATTTCTTCACATTTTGGAAAAATGGAAAAGAAAAAAATAAACTTCAACCCAAAATTAAAATAGACATTGACCAAAAACCATTAGCAAAAAGTTGATTTATACAGTTTATTTATCCTGATTTGTCCAGTTTACCCATAGGTGTGTTAAGTGTGGAAACAAAACTCTCTTTCAGCCATTTTAGTCATCGTCATTCATGAAAAATCCCACAGGCCTTGAAAGTGTATTAATGACAGATCAAATAAAGCGTATGAAAATGGCCTTGCAAGTACTTGACCTTACTTGACTTTTTTTTTTTTTAATTAGTAATGCCAGGCTCAGACTGCAAGATTTTAGCCATGATTTTCCAGTCTTTGAAACGTTTTGAAATCAGGGACAAAAAAAATCACATTGTAGACAAATCGCTGCCCGTCACTGAGGCTCCTGTAGTCCAATCAGTTTGCATCATGAAGGTGGAGGACTTTATTTACCTCCAGTCCTCTCTGCAGAACAGATAATCCTTGCTGTCCACATCTTGTCTTCCCAGCCATTCTCTCTGCCATATTCTGGCTTTCCACCTTTTCCTGTTCTCTCGGCACAAAATAGCGCACTCGTGATTCGAATGGCAAGCCTCACCGTCGTCACTTCTTGCATTTCAACTTCTCACGTGAAGTTTCATGAGTACAAATGTCAGACTTGGGCGGTGTCCTCCCACCAGACAGATCATGCCCCTTTGTCTGCACTCAGCTGTGAAGTGTGCGCACCACGACGATGACAAATATGGAGAAAACAGGACAGGCTGTTGTGTAGGTTGAGTGGAACAGCGATTTGGGCGTTTCTGAAGTCTTGTAGTCTGAGCCTGGCATAAGTCTCCGCTCTGTGGTGCTCTGTCCATCTGAGGATCATCACTTTCCAAGAATAATGCATTCTGTGAAAAACCCTGCGATGGAGATTTTAGTTGATATTGCATCCATGAACTAAGGCCTAACATCTTTAATGCATAAAATAACTGACATTAAGAGAAGGTACCGTTTATCGCCAAATCCCCATCTTTCTCTGTAGCAGGACGGCCCTAAAAGTCCATGAGCTGCTGCAGAATCCACCTCAGCTCACCCTCCTCTGAATATGTTGCTGCCTGTGCTGCTCATTTATCAAACACTGGCTCTGTGCCCTGTTGCTGGACAGTAGCCTTCTCTTACATGTATTATCATAATCATCCTTCCCTGGCTTTGATAAGCGTCCCGTACACCCACTTGTCCAGTTGGACCTCCAGTCCTGTGGAAGCTCCGTCCCACACAGTCTGTCTCTACAGTCTGTCTGTCACTCTCCACTCTCCCCTTCAGACTGCAGAGCTTCACATTCTCATGCTGTTTTTAGCTCCTCCATGCTTTTATCTGCTGCTCGTCAGTCTGCTCGCATCAGGCTGGACGATTTGATCCTCAGCTTCTTCCAACCCGATCAAAATCCCCAAGATATTCAAGGATAATTGAACATTGGAGTCCTTTCTTTTAGTAACACCTGCCTGCAGGAAGTGTGGTGTGGACTTTGACACCAGTACCACTAAAATCCCTCACCTCCCCGTGCCAGATTCAGTACCAAAGCAAAAACACAAATCCCATTCAGCACACACTCCTCCTCAGTTGCTTTATTTTTATCTTCAACAAAATATGAATACATCAACAGTAACTTGTGTGGCAACATGAGAATAAATTTTGACCTGCGACAACATGGCTTGCAGAGGTAACAACAAATGGCGATCCAAATCAGCAAACAATCAATCAATTCTTACCACAGACAGAATAAGGAGATTCACCTTCCCTGACCTCTGTGTGCTCTGACGTCACTCGAACTGAAACTGAAGACACCAGAGGTTTGAAATGAAACTGATCTGAATTTCCAACTTGTAATTCTGAGTTGGACGAAGGTCTGGTTTGTTTTGTTGGAGCTCATCTGTAAAAATCATCTTCTCTTCTTTAGAAAACAAAGCACCTCAACAAAAACACAATAGTAAATTCAGAGTAGAGGAGCTGTATGAAATATCCTGCTCTAACAGTAAATACGGCGGTGTGATTATGTGTTCGCATCGTCATTTAAAGTCCCATAAGCACGACTGCAATTTAAGTGTTTGAGTGTTTAAACAGACAATTAAAGCATACATTACATAACAGGAATAACACTGAGTTGCAGAGCGTTGAGTCCATACCACCAAGACTAAAAACACTGGTGTCGGTGTCATTGTCAGCATCTTAGTATTGTCTCGGTACATATAGTTATTGATTCTTGTGACGTCCCCTTCATGTTGACATAGGTGATGTTTCACTCTGCAGTGTGTGCTTTGGATCTGGAATCATCCCCCAAAAAAATCATTTGTGACAGAGGAAACTTTGGAGTTAATTGAGTTAGTGTCCTTGTGATGTTTATTTTCGGCAGTCATCTTAATTTCATGTCAGCTTAGTCTTTCTTCTCTCGCTCCAGACGGTTTTTGGAAGGGGAACTTTTACACCCTCCACCCCGTCTTTATTTTCCGCAGGAGTGAAGAACCTCCTCTGTCGGCTAGTGCACACTCTCAACAAGTTTTGTTGGGGAATTCTTTTAATCCCTACTATTTTTCATGCTAATTGTTCATTTAGTAATCCAATAGTGTGTGTAATGTTTTCCGCCGGCAGGCTGGGGAGAAGGGCGAGGGAGATGAAAGGCACCGGTGGCAGCATGGCTATTTAAGGAGGCGGCGACACCACGCAGGGCTTGTTTTTCCTCTCGGCAGGCGCGTCGCTCCCAGCAGCCGCGCTCCCAGAGGTTTCTCCACAGCAACAAAATCTGTTCATTTACATGCCCCAGTGCCGCCGCCCCCGCACAAACACTCAGCCACTGCTGCACCGTATAGCTGGTGGTTCGGCCCCCGCCATTTCTGTATGCACACACTCATAAACAGCTTTAGAGTAGGTGCGATGCTAATTGGATATGATGTTAATTGAGCCTCATTTCTGGGGCTGGAGCTGCAGCTGCAGCCTACAGCGGTTTTTATATCGTAAGGTGACATGAAAGTACCTTCAGTTTTGTACGAGAGAAATCCATTTTAGAGAAACATGGTGAATAATATATATTTGAACATGTAGGCAGTATTGATCTGTATGTTTGCACTGCGAAAATCTGCATCGTAATAAATGATTTAGTGCCATATTCATTTTTAAAATCTTGTTTTTCTTGAACCAAGTGGGAAAAAAATCTGCTAGTGAGATGAGATAATCCCTCTAGTTTCCAATGCAGTTTCACTTGTTTCATGATTTTTTTATTTTTTTTTTGGGAAGATGTATAAATCTGTTGAAACAAGGCAGAATGAGGCAGATCAGCTACTCAGATTAAGAAAATGACACCTGATTCAAGAAAATTCTGGAAACAGCACTGGAAGCACGTGGGTCTATCTCATCCCAGTTTAAAATGTTCAGTGTTCGAACGCTGAACATGAGACTAAATGACTTAGTAATGTGGATTTCTTTGCGGTGTGTGAAGTGGCATACCCCGATGGAGGAAAATCGAGCATCTGAAGACCAGATTTCATGAAAAATGGAACAGATAAATCTCGAGAAACCAGTCGCAGGGTCTTTTTCAAATAAGTGTTTTAAACCACTAAAAAGGAGTGATTAGAAGTTATTTTTCAAAAAGCTAACGAACCGCGGGCAGCATATTCCTGCGCTCCTCTAGTGCTAATGACCTGCCTCGGTTGATTTGTGGCTGAAAATGTTCAGACTTTAAAAGCACAATAAATATGTAATGACCATCACATCAGCCCCTTTTTTCTCTTTGGACACGGCACGACTTGTAATAAATCATGTTCTTTAACTGATTTTACTTGACCTCCATTTGGCTCCAGTGAGACCAAGGCTGTCTACAGGACAGACCCAGACGACAGTACCACATTTAATTAGTATGGAGCCCGTTAGTTGGAGTTTTGATGTATTTTATTATTAGTAAAGTATTATCTTAGGAATAAGCTATTGTGTGTGCAGGATATGCAAAAATGTGCAGCTAAGTTGCTTAAAAAGTGTGAGAATAGATTAAAAAATGTGTACATCTGACAGCTGGTTTTAGAGAGCTTATGGATCAGCACTCTAACATCCCTACAGTCAGTGTACATACATATATACTATATATTTATATATATTGATGATTGAGCCCATTAGATCTCAGTATTGTCAGTTGTTTCTTACCAGTTGTAACCTCGTGCATGGCAGCATTGATAATGCCTTGATAAGTAACGAATCCACATTATACCGAATCAAATCAAAAAACAGCTAGATATGTATCCTAAATACAATGTCAGACTAAATGCTGGAATTAATTGTCTTGCCGTCACAAAACTTATGAAATTGTGCCCAAAATGGAGGAGGTGTATCCATCTTGTACACTCCAGTCAATAAAAACAAGGATGCAAAATGATCTCATGCTTGTTCTTTATCAGTTTGTGGCCATGAGAAGAAATCTTGTTCCCTCAGTTTCAGTAACTCCAGGCGCCTTTCCCGGGCGAGGCCCTAGAGATGTTGTCTGTTGCAGGTGCGTTCTGTTTCCAGGAAGAAAATAAGGGAACAAGTTATATCGCGTAGACATGTATGAACTAAATTGTGGGAACAAATTAATTAAATTTAGGGAACGGGTTATTTCTTGTAGCCATACATTTCACTTCTCAGGCTCCATGTAATTTAGTAAATCATGGCGTCAAAATAGAAATGCAACACTGAGAGACTTTTGAGGCAGTGTAGTCTCATCCTCTGTATGTTTTTTAATATCTTGCAAAGTGATGTTCTTAAAAACTGTAGGAACCCTGTATCTGTGTTTACAAATATTTAAGTCTTTTTACTACAATTTTCTCTCTCTCTCTCTCTCTCTCTCTCTCTCTCTCTCTCTCTCTCTCTCTCTCTCTTTCTTTCCCTCTCTCTCTTGGTGTCTTTCTTCCCTTCTCTCCCATGTAAATCCTTTTATTTGAGCTGGCCTCCAACATGGCTGCCA
>OMLB01056180.1:0-15098 GCA_900302555.1 Myripristis jacobus
CGCATCGGAAATTTTTTTTTTTTTTTAGAATTACTTCTTTCATGAGTCTATCTGGTCATTCTTTTTTTTTTTTTTTTTTTTTTGGAACATGTGATCATAGGAAACTGTTTTTCCACTCGTGTTTTTGTGAAAAATGATAGAATGAGTAACTCCATGTGACCGGGGACTAAATATAGTGCGATACAGAAATGGCTCTATATGAAAAACTGAATGCTTCATACCACTGGATTCAAAACAATGTCAATCTCAATAATATGTGCTCTGATCCAGTGTAAATCTCATACTTAAAATGTCAAATGAACTTTTTTTTTTCTCATTTTTACGCATGAGAAAGTCAAAATTGTCAACCAGTTTAGGCGTGATAAATATGTAGAATCAGAAATTTAGATTTTTGTCATGTGTTTAAATAAATAAAGGAAAATTTTGTGTTTCCACCTGCAGAGCTTTTCTTGAACATACTACATATAGTTATTGGACAAAACAAAATGAAACAAAAAGCATGTCCCTGGTGCATGGCGGTGTGATCAGGTCATAATCGGATCTCAAAACGATCAATCAGCGTAGAAACAGATTAATACAGAATATAGAATATGGAAAGCTTCTATTATACATTGAAATTAGGAGCACAACTCTTGATATGTGCAATTAAGAGAGACAACAAGCACACATGCATTAAATATGAAACTCAAATTTATACTCTCAAAAGAATGGATGCTGCACTTGTAAATGAATTGTGGCTAAATGACACCGACATGCAATCTGGATACGAGATGCATGTTCGTACGAGGTGTAAAGGCGGTCAAAAACTCAAAAACTGTCCCAAAAACGAGCCGTCTCCTAAAAATTAACTTCTCATACAACGTAAATGCATCCTCAGTTACATTCTGATTGGGACGTATTTTTGTCGTGTAAGGTGTTTAACATCATTTTACCGTACCGTGGTGTTTTTTTGTTTGTTTGTTTACCTTGCCCTAACCTTAACCACGTACTTTTGGAGAAACAGGGCTCACATTTGTCTCAAGATTGTTAACACATCATGAAATCATTCAAGTTTGCACATTTAAGTTTACTGTAACGTTTGGCCACTGATTAATAAGAAAAGCAGTCTCAAGTTTGTTCAAAGGAGTCAGGGATTGAACATTTTACCGTCCACGCCCTTGTTTTCTGCCGTGCTACCTCATCGCCCTGTGACTTCTCTGGGACGTTTCCCAGCTGTCTTTCTTCTACACCAAGCTCTTCAATATGAACCACTGATGAGCCCGTTCTCCCTCGTTGTCTGATAGGCAAGCTGCCACGCGGGAGTGCATATTTCTCTTTGCATATTTCTCTATCAGTCACACACTCCTTAACCACATGGGTGCAGTGATTAAGCCAGGCGAGCGGCCAGGCAAGGTGGGTGTAAACGAAAGACAGCTGGACGTTTTAATTTAACTGAATTATCACAGAAATGCCTGGACACCTCCGTTTCATTCTGCACATGGCCAGAATTAACAAACATGGTGTGATGGATGATGTAAGGTAACGCCGGTGCTTTTGAGTGCTTGATCACGAGCGATGGGGGTTGATCACCTGCCTTCAGAAGAAGTCTTTATTCTAAAATTGTTGATTAGCCTAATGCATCGGACGATTAACACATGCACGGAATCCCGAAAGAATTTTTTTCCGAAATGTGAATTTAAGAGGAAAATCATGCCGACGACAACGTCTTCATATTCACATATTTTCATGCATGAATCACTCCTGCAGGGAAGAGCGGCCTGACATATTTCATTTCATATTTCAAGGCGATCCAAAACAAGGCACAGGAAGTGAGATCTGAGCGCTTTGGTTTGTTTGGCCAGATGAGAAAAATGCCATTCAAACTCGAGTGACAATAAATCGCAGCAGCCAGACGGCGTCAACACAAAAACAAACCCAAACAAAAGGATTTATGGGACGAGGGAGACGGACGTCATCTAAGATCTGCACCGACAACTCTGATTCTCCATGTGGTGGAAATGTTAGGCGAAGGTGGGACATGGGAGCGTGAGCAACTCCCATGTCCAAGTTGAAAGTTGAAAATAAACAACAACAACAACAACAACATATCTCATGGATTAACATTTAAAAGTGAAGCACTGCCCAACATACAGGGATATGAAAAGAACAATATCTGAATTTGTATTGCATATAATTTGAGTAATATGAGCAATTGAGTATCTGAAAACCAAAACCAAAGACTTAAAAAAAAGGACTTGAGGTTGCTAAACCCTGTTAAAATGTGGCTTTTCTTGTTTAGTATTGTTTTTGAGCCTTTTTTCCATCTTCCACTGAGATTTGAGAGCTCATAAAAGTCAATAACTATAATAAAATGTGAGTTTTAGGGTATGAATTTTCTACATCGAAAATTTAACATTTAACAATTTAACAAAATTTAACTAAAAGTTGGCTAATGTTTTCCTAGCTTATTTACCCAGATAAGAACATGTTAGCTAACGTATTCTTGGCTGACAACATTAGTTAATGTTAATTAGTTAATTAGTCAGTTAATGTTTTCCTAATTAACATTTTCCTTGCTAACAATATGTTGGCTAATGTTTTCTTACTGAATAACATGAGCTAATCTTTTTCTCAGCTAGCAAATTGTTACCTACTGTTAAGCTAACGTTTTCTTAGCTGACAACATGTTAGCTAATGTTTTCTTGGCTGACGACATTAGTTAACGTTAATTAGTTAATTAGTCAGTTAATGTTTTCCTAGCTATCACTTTCCTAGCTAACAACATGTTGGCTAATCTTAAGCTAATGTTCTCTTAGCTAACAATATTTTAGCTAATGTTTTCTTGGTTAATGTTTTCCTAGCTGAACAACATGTTAGCTAATGAAAGTAGGAGACTTTCACATTTTAGTAGAAACGATTGTGACGTACTTTGCCTGAGTATGATTGCTGCTTACTTTGTGGAGTCCTTAATCGTTTCAGTGTTAGTTTTATTTATTTTGTAATATGAGATATTTGTCAAGGGCAAGCTTCAAAAAACTTGGAAAAATGACTGTGTATAAAACTCAACAAAACATCACACCGTTTAAGAAATGTATTCACTTAAAACAGAAATAAACTGACAGAAAAATAATGACATTTTTCCTTTCATGTTTATGTTTATTTCAGTTTTGTAAACCCACATTACAGTTTCCGTTTTTTATTGTAAAGCCTTGTTTTCATTTTGATTTAAGGACAGTGTTTTCGTCTAATGCAAACACACACACACACACACACACGCCTGCAGCACACCTAACGTCCAAACACGAAGCGGGTTCCTCGACACAGCCCGTCTGTGGGCGCCTGCAGGCGTTCTCGGTCTCCTCCACAGCAGCGGCGAGCTCAAATCGAGGAATCCCCTGTAGCGCACGCTCCCATGTTGACCTGGCAGCTATCAGCAAACATGCATACATGAATATTTCTATCCCTCTGCATGAGCGCCCGGTAAACAAGTTACATAAGCTCCCAGGAACAGGCCCTTATTTCAGCGGCGGAGATAAATACTCCTTTCCATTACACGCTCTCAATTTCGTCATACGTCAAGGGGCTGTGAGCTAACCATCGGAGGGTCACCTGTTTTATGTCCATTTTTATATTTTTAATTTTATTTCTTGCAGCTTCTCGATGAGTTCAGGTGGTTTGGCGTGCCTCGGGTTTGGGCCGACACGCCGCTGCCAATCAATCATCATTAGCAACACACAAGCACATGGCACGTCGGGTCAGAAGACGAATGGGTCTCCGGGCTCGCTCTGCTGTTTATTATTATGAAGTGTGAGCGATGAAAGAGTCCGTGTCTTTCTCATTACTGTACACAAATATGACATCTTTGGATGCCGCGGCTTCAAGCTGCAGTGCTGCTGTGTGTGTTGCTGTCCTCCCCACTCACATTTTCTCTCAGCCTATACGTCTGAGCCAGTGCCGGTGTTGTTTATGGCAATACAAACAGCATTACACTAACTAATAAAATTGCATCTGTTGATTAAAGTGGACAGATTTATGGTGTTCTGGCGTGAGGGTTGTAATACATGCAATATAAAGATGTAAAAGATGGATAAACACTCGGGTTTTGAAATGTTAGGGGTCTTGGTGAAATTGCTTTTCCACGGAGGAGGCTTGAGCTCTGCCTGGACTTGAATCAATGGTGGCGCTTCTCTTTGAGCGAGGCGCTCTGTGTGTGTGTGTGTGTGTGTGGACTTCTAGTAAAGCGGAGTGTGTTTGCATGTGTAAAAGTTTCCCTTGTAACTCTCTGTAGTCCCTCAGGCCTATTCCTAGAACCAGGCTTGTTTAAAGCACATGCCATTTAGAGCGAAGTTACTCTCTCTCTTTCTCCTCACACACACACACACACACACACACACACAAGCAGGCCGAGACCGGAAAATTATCCCCCTCTCCTTTCCTTACATAACTGGTGGTGTCTGTTACAGCACAAATCATTAACAAACACGCCAAGCCACCATAAATCAATTCAAAGATTAGCTGCCATACACACTGCAGTCATGTGTTTGCAATAATGTTATATTGATAATGACAATAATAATTAAACAATAAAAAAATAAAAAATAAAAATCTATTCTTACAAGCTGTCCTTCATTCAGTAATGTTATTTCTGGTATTCTTCGTAATTATGATGAATAAAAAAATCTAGGCAAAATATTGTTTGTTTATTTGCACAGCTATAACTATAACACCTGATGTCATCTGCTGGGCGCCGACCCCTCATGCAATCTGATCAGAAGTGAAGAGCTCCAGTCATTCCAAGTGTCAGTGATGCTGGAAGCGCCGGGATCTGATTACCGCTCGCGTCTCCGCACCGAGATATCCGCGTACCTGCGCTCGCCCTCGCCTCAGCTCTACGGTTTCACTGCAAAGCGTTCTGACACCCTATAGGCACAGCGGCTATCAGATTCACTGTGCCTACATGGAAATAAAGCCAAATGGAAAAAAATATATATATCTTTTGCTTTTTTTTGTGGACAATCTGTTCAGGACAAGGCGATTACATAAGTGCAGAAAATGACACTGTATATTGAGAGTGGATACTGAGTGCACCTTTTGATTTCTCACCGACCCGCAGAGCTCAGCGATGCGGAACCGCAGATTCGATCAGACTCAAAACAGAACCTCGCTTTATTTCCCAGAGTGCCCTATTTTTCCCCTAACCCAGTTAGCGCGCAGCTCATCAGCGCTGCGAAACCCAGACAGCCGAGCAGGACAGTAGCCGTGGGTTTCACAACCTGGCTGCCAGATTCCCAGGCCCGGTGGACCAGGAACATTTGGCATGGGGTTTGTTGTGGCAGGGGCGGCATTTGAAGGATGAACAGTGACATAGTGAGTGGGAGCAAAGCAGGGCTCGGACAAAGGCCCTTTATTCTTGGGAGTGTTTTTTTTTTCCCCCTCCTCTCCGCCTGCCTGAGGTAGCGGTGTAGTCCGGCGTACAAAGCGAGAGCCCCATTCTGTCCCATCAGCACGGCAGAGAGGGCCTTAATGAGGTCTCATGGGAGGTGTAGTGTTTTTATTAATGTGATGGTATGTCAGGCTCCAGAGATATGCTATGTCAGCCAAGGTTGGCTCCTGTGTGTTCTGAGACGGGGCTCTTTTTGTTCTGCTGACAGAAGTGGGACAGGACTGCACGAGGTGAACTGTGCTCGGGAAATGTGTGTGAGATGTCAAGGGATGCTCCTTCGTTAGAGAGGGGAGAGGATGGAAACGTGCTTCTGCGTGCATGCATGTGTGTCTCCCTGTGTGTGTGTGTGTGTGTGTGTGTGCCCATGTGGCTTGTCATTTTGAGTCGGTTTGCTCATGCATAATGCACACCGATCTGAATAAACAAATAACGGTTAAACGTATGACAAACGGACAACAAAAGCAGAGACAGTGAGGAGACGTTGTCGTAGTTTTTCTGTAGGTCGTCTTTTTCTGTCTGTGAACGGGTCGTGTGATAAGGTGGATTTGTGTCCAGATTTAGGTTACTGTGACATGGAAAACGGTTCTAGTTTCTCCTGCACAACACTCTGTGCTGCAACCTGAGCGGAGGCAGCTCGCCTGGACAAACAGCTGGTTTCTGGTTGGGTTTGATTACCAGCTAACTAAGGAGCACTGTTGAGGGTAGCACATTACAAAGCAACGTGTCGGAGTGCTCAGATTAGCTCAGATTTTTGAGGGGAGTGTGTTTGCTGTTTACACCGTTTACTTTGCCGCTTTTTCAAATGAGCATGCATTGTCATTTTTTACTGATTCTTCTGTTGGCGTGGAAACAAATAGAAAACAAAATCCCCCGTCCCACTGGGAAGGACAGTGAAGGACATATTGTGTCTGTAATTCCTGTTAGTGCCCTGCAGAGTTAATTATGGGCTATAAATGGCTTTGCAGTGCATTCACAATAAGACTCAGGCGGTAAGAATGATCAATATGCACGAGGCATCGCAACACGACCAGGTAGGAAGCTAATTTGCCAAAGCAACAGATGTTAAATTAATGCCAACATGCGACTACGAGCCACTTTCTCTAACTCCTGCTATTTATATCGTTCCAGATTGCTGAGTCATACTTTTACAAATGCAAACGGGCGTTTTGGATCCACGCTGCCAAGAGCTGAGGAAACTCCAACATGGCTGCCAGAGGGTGCATTATGCCACCTGACAGCCCTCTGTGCTGATTGCTTGTATAATTATCCTCCATCATATCACTGAAGGTGTAAGACAAAGGATGAGCAACACATTAGGTAGAGTTCACAGTCAGGACAGATGTAATCGTAGCACGTTGCAAGGGGCCTGCAGGAGGAGGCAGACTGGCACATTGTGCTGATGCCTTTGTCCCGCGCTCACGTTCTCTCTGGAGGGCCTCTTGGGAACGGAGAGCGGCCCTACAGCTGGCTCCCCTTTCCTGGGTCAATATTTTACAGTCATAAAAACACACTGTGGTCATGTCAGGTGGGGAGAGAGGAGAGCGAGGGGAAAAGGAGTTTACAGATACGCGGCGTGGAGGAAAAAGCAGGGCGAAAGAGAGAGAGAAAACGCCGGCGTAGACAGTATTTCGCGGTACACGGTGTTACTCCATCCGACGTGCACTGAAGACTCCACAAGCACAAGCAGGAAGGTCTCAGTTATTTTCGTGATCAAAGCAAAGTACACCATGTGCAATAAAACAGCCGGAGGTCAACGAACGGCGCTTCCAAGACGGTTTCTCAAGACACGATAACGGCCTCGCTTGACCCGGCGCTGTCATGGCCTGTTTTCTGTTTTAGGTTTTTACGCAACATGTTCTGCGGTATGATGTATGAACGTGCGATGAATGAATGAATGAACACTCGCAATTGTGTGAATGATACCCAAGGCTTACTTCCTCGCCCTACCTTTCACGTCTCCGGGCCTTAAATTAGAGAAGGGATGGATTGCACTATACACAATGCCCTCCGAGTGAAGAATGAAAGCTCATGTTGCACCATCGGTGTCTAATTTGGCAAGGCTTGGCTACAACCTTCGCTCAAACATAACCCCATTGAGTCTTGCAAAGCTGAACTGACAGTTTAATGCAACTTTGAGGCTCAGAGCAGTCTTGGAGAGCAAAGCACTCTCCGAATTTGGTTTATTTGCATAAGATTAGATTAAGAGCAGCGTTGTGCCAAAAGCAATTAATATTCAAATTGGATTTGTTTTGCTGGCTGAGGTCTCATAATGTCATTTTTTATGTGCTATGTGTGCAGCTCCAGTGGAGCATTTGTACAGAGGAAAGGATCTCTGTGCTTCCTTTGAAATTACAGCTTGTAGCATGGACTTTAAATGGCATTCCTGAAATTCCTACGGGCTTCTTCTGTCTCCATCTTTGTTGCTAAGTTGCTTGTTGCCGTTTCTGCACTGCACTTCCCACACATCACCCGTCAATCAGACTGTGCATCCAGCACTTTTACGTTGTGTCTTGATGGAATTTGAGTTTCTGCAGGCGAAGCTCTTTTCTTTGTTCAGCCATGTTGGCTATTGTTGCTCACACTTGCTGCCCAGTTCTTTTCCCAAACTAACCAACAAATTTTAAAAAAGCATCACTTCCCGTGCAAAGTTTCATTTTCCCCCAGGAAAGAGCTGCCAGACACCTGCCCTGCCTTCCAAATCGCATACTTCTACTTTTTACTTTTAGTATGTACTGCAGCTGCCTTCACAAAGTATGTAGTGTAGTATGCAGTATGCATGCGTATGCATACTATTGGGACACACTACATACGTCCTCCCTGAACTCCGACCCTCTTGCTCACTTCCGCCGCCGTCTGTGGCACCACATTTGAATGTTGTTGTCAAAATGCCAGCGCCCTAACCCTAACCATAACCCATGCTGCGCTGTCGTCTGTCATATTTCTGATCTTCTGTCTTCCTGTTGCTTCTGCTGTCACTGAGCGAGGTGTGTGTGATGTGTGTGTCTTGTTGTCTTCCGTATGTGGGCGTGGCCTGTACACACAGCTCAGTCAGTGTGACGTAACTTCTGTGGGTCAGAATGGCCAGAGCAGCATGCTGACATGCATACTGCGAAATCTGACTGGATGTAGTAGAACATCCTGGTACTCTTGGCATACTGCATCTGACATACTATGTATTGGGACATACTAATTCTTTTTTTCTTTTTTTTTTGCCTACTATATAGTATGGTAGTATGGGTATTGGAACGCAGTTGTTGAAGTTGAAGTGTTGAAGTGTTCAAAACACTAAGTTGCCATGAACTTGATGTGGCTGAATCACAGCTGTACTCCTGTACAATCACTATTAATTTACTTATATGAAAATATTGTGTATTGCTGCTTAAAAACATTTTGCTCAACACCTCTATTTTTGTGAACACAGTGGTTAGTCAAACAAACATCATTTTCACTCCTACTGACAAGAATTTCCCTTTCCGGGGTCAAAATGCACCTCTGCTCATGACTCTGGATTTTTGATGCAGCATGCTACCTTCACACTAAACGCTGCCATCCATGTGATAAATGAATCGTGCTGTGAGATTTTGATCTCTGTGGGGATTTAATTTATTTCACTCCACCTCCTGGATGCACTATGTGCTGGTTGATGCATTCACACCAAAGTCAAAAATCCACTCAGTTATTTGAGCTGCAGCCTCGATCCGATCCAGAAGCCTAATCTGCTGGAAGACATGATGCATTAATACTTTCCACAGATGCCAATTTACACTGGATGGATTCATTTATCAGAGGACATCTGAGCCTGCTGAGGAACAGAAGGCAATTTGCTGTAATTTTTTACTTTCTAGACTGAATTCATACTGGATTATACTGACTGAAATATGCATAATTACAGAAACTTGCCCTAATATAACTAATGTAGCTCAAACAGGATTTAAACGACACATTCTCCAGTCCATATCACCACATAGGTTGTGTATTCCAGCTCTTTAACACGACCAACAGGATGGTTTCTTAGATTAGTAGTGCACATACAACCCATATGAATGTCTATAATACAATTCAAACATTAGCTTCCTCAGTTTACTAGCTAGCCAGCTAATGTTCACAAGCCACTAAAAATACACGGTTATGGTTAAGAAAAGGTTTGACATAACGGTTAAGGTTAGCAAAATGTTTGTCAAAATGGTTAAGGTTAGGAAAAGATCAGGATTAAGGTTGCGAAACTTAACATTAGCAAAATAAAATTAGCCAACATTTACTAATACTAGCTAGCTAACATTAGCTGCCTGAAAACAAAAACTGCTGTAGAAAATGAATTTTTAAGTTTGTCTCTTTTTTAAATCTACATCCTGTGTAGAATACGACCGGCAAACTTAAAAAACATCAAAGGCACACTGTTTCATAGAAAAAATTTGAAAAAGCCTTTATTATTGCATGCCTAAGTATGATTCAAAAACCTGGCTGGCGGTTGTTTATAATCAGACTTTGTAATAGCCATGTAATACTAAAGGCTTTAGTTAAGTTTGCTAGTTGTTTCATATTTACAGGACCGCTAGAGGTCATTTAACTTGAATAAGATGAATAAGCTGCTGTGTGAAGAACCTGTGCGGCCGTTTTTTGGTGGAGGACCAGTCTCGAGTTAAAGCAACAGCCTCGATCAAGTTTGTCGCAGCTATCTGATATTTTTTTCCAGCAAGTATTTCAGTTTCAACGGGGCTTCATATCAGGTTTGGAATTTGAGTTTGCCAAATGTTAATGCTAACGCAGCTCCGTATGAAACATCCTCCATATGTGCCTGCATATGGAGGATGAATTTAGACACAGCTCATTTGTTTGTCTGGAATACAAGATAATACCACCACGCCACAAGCAAGTAAGACACTCCTCCTCATGTTTTTTTTTGTGCAAAGGGTCAGGTCGGCACATTTTGCACCAGAACCCCAAAACACATCAAACAAATCGCATAGAACAGTCCTTGGAGCCATGGTGACCTGTAGGCTCATGCTGGAGATAAAACTTGACAAGTTATGTCAAATAGTGTATGTTTGAAAATGTGTACCGAATGATTTATGTGCAGTTTATGATTAATTAATTGCCTTGCTCGCCCACGTTTGGGTCAGTGTTAATACCACAAGAATTTTGTTTATGTAATCAAAGGGATTAGACACACCTGGGGGGATGTCAAGTTAGAATTTAAGAAAGTATACCACTGAATTATGTTATTTTGAAAGTTATTTTTGGTAAGATCTTCTAAATAAATGACTTTTGTTGCTTTCAGATTTGCCCCGCTCAAAAAGTGTCTTATTGTCGGTGAGATTTTTTTTAAGCCGCTATTGGTGTGTATTGGTAATGATTTATTATTCTACCAGAATGTAAGCCCATAGTAAGTGATGTGGGTCATATTTTAAACCATGTAATGATAATGCACATTCCCTCTACCAGTTTGTTGCCTTCAGATCCCAGTTGGCAGTGTGTGTTTTTTTTTTTCCACGGGGTTGCAAAGGTCCTTCCACCCCCGGTGCTCAGAGTCCCACACCGTACACACCCCGTCACGCTTGGTTTGGCCAAAACAGAGCCCCAAATGGAAACCAGACACACACACACACACACACACACACACAGGCACGCACACACACGCACACAGTAATCTGGGCCATCTTTACAATGGTTGCCACATGTCTGATGGAGCATCAACATTTTCTCCATTAATGTAAATTCCAGTGTTTTGTTTTCTAATATGGAATAGACTGAGACACACACACACACACACACACACACACATAAGAAATGACATAATGCATACACTCACACACATCCATCCACGGATAGAAACACACACATACACACACACACAGTACATACAATACAGGCAGTGCAATACATAAATCTGGAAGTGTGTGGTGTGATGTCTGTGGAAGAATGCTGTTTACTCCCACAAACACACACACTCATGCACACAAAGGAAAAGGAAAAGAAGTAGGGCATGAAATCCTCCCTGTACGGAAAACAAATGTATCTTTTTTTTTTCGTGTCATTGTTGTTAAATTCTCTACTTGTTTTAATTCGTCTACTTTATTTTGTCTCGTAAAATTGTTTATTTCATGTGATGTTATCTCTTTCTACTGTAAAGTGCATTGGAGAACCAAAAAAAGCGCTATACAAATACATTGTCTTCTTATCACTGGTAGTGTTATCATTATTAATATTTCAAGATGTAAGTAGGTTGGTGTGTGGCAGCCTAATGTTGCTTAGAAACACCTCAGAGATTAATTTAATAAACTGAAGACGCTCGTGATCTCTCTCTGCTGTTTGTTCATGTAAACACACTGGACAGCGATAAACACGAGGTAATGTCAGGTACTAATTAACAGTAATTAACAGTAATTAAATGCGAAAGAGTACATTCAAGTGTCAAAGCTCCATAAATCATGCTCCCTTCGGTGTCTGCCAAACCTCCGTTCCACATTTTCTTAAATGATCACGCAGCATCCTGTTGGTTTATCCTGTCTCTGCGTGCTGATACGATCTGAAAACGCAAGCTGCGAATGCAATTAGGATATTGTGACCGTGGCCGTCTTCCAAAGCCGAGCCATCGAGGCTGCGGCGCTGCCAGAGTTATGGGCTTGTGTTGTGGCAATTTTGCAGCGCTTGACATTCACTTTGGGGCAGAATAGGAAGCAGTTTGGCTGCACTCGGTCCCAAAACCGTCCTCAAAGACGCTGGTTAGGTTTCGGTCCAGAGCCCGCTTTTTCCACGCAGACGGGATCCATTTTCTGATAAGTGAGCTGCGATTTGAAATTGGTTCATGTGGTACAAACCAATTTAAGTGACATGAAAAACGAAAAAAAGGGTAATTTAAAAGGAAAAAAGCAAACACTAAAGCCCTTCTGAAATCATAACTTATTTTTGTTTATAGTGGTGTTTTGTTGCTGATGATCGATGAATGGACGTTGTAATTTGCCAACTGTTTTATTTGCCACTACATCACAGGCTTTATGATGCGTTTTATCACATTTATTATCCCTGGCTTTAGAGTAATGTCTGCAAGAGCGTCTAAGCTTGTAAAACTAAGTCTATAAACTGCACAAGGCAACTTCACAACTCCTGCGTGGCAACAAACTTTACATTTTGAAAGTGTGAAGGACTTCATTACCCACAAATCCAGTGAGGTGACGCCAGTAAAGTAAATGCCGTCTTCTTATTGTGTGATGGAAGTGGCGAATCGCTGGTCCAGCTTTCACTCACTGCCGCTTCAGAGGCACTTTTGGATTTTACCGTCATAATTTCCTCATAAATAATTATAGCAGCAAATCAGCGAATCTACAACGCTTGAGCTGCCTCCACATTTTGCAATTTAGGTTGATAAGATGGAAGGATTTTAGCGGAAAACTCTTCGATGATTGTGTTTCTCTACGATGTGATTTCATATGTGTGTGTGTGAGTGAGTGTGTGTCGGTGTTTGTTCATCTGAGGTCAAGGGCTGTGTTTGCATCCTCACGCCAAGATATAAACACTCCTCTCTTCTCTCATCTCTCCGGTCAAAAGGCAAACCGCTCTGCGACTCGGCCAAATGAAAGGCTGTCTCTTGTTGTGAAGTGTGCATCAGAGTGTGGGCCCATGTGCATGTGTGTGAGTGTGTGTGTGTTTGTGTGTCCTTTATAAATCAGTAACTACATAGATTTACTCAGTTTTGATATCCATTTGGCGAGTCATTATACTTTTCCTGCACCAAATTTCGGCGGCTTCTATTTAAATCATCTGTTTATTATATAATCTCCTTTTTACTGCACTGCATTTATCTGACGACCCGAGTCACTTTGCAGGAGAAGCTTTTCCATGCAAAACATCAAATGTGATGCAATGTGAGGGTGTGAACTCGCCAACAGGATGTGGAGCGGTTAGAGCTACAACATTAAAATACTTCTTACAGATTAATGCATCAAGAATTTAACACTGTGAAAGGAGCCATTCTTCACAATGACTTTTATTTTCACTGGCCCGTTTCTCCATTTCATTTCAGGGTTTGAGGAGTTTTCCACCACCGGCTACAATGCACCTCTGTGTTGTACAGATCACTGCGGCGTGTTGACACCGAAAGTTGCCAGTGCTGTGTTGGGAGATTTGATTGTTTATTGAGATGTGTTCAGGCGAGGCACTCCATGAAGCGTGTGTGTTTGTGTCTGAGGTGGTGGTGTTCCTCACGACACTGTTTGTGGTCACGCTCAATTTGCATCAGGGAATTAATGACCACCAGTGTCCTAAACTGGTGCCTGTGAAGGAAATGGTAGACTTCCTGAAAAACAAGGTTGTTATACTGGTTGTATATTTATGTATGAATAACACTTAAAGCTGAGGTTTAGCGGTGAGTGGAAACCTGGTATTTAATACAGTGGTATTAAAGTTCAACTTGCTTAATGAGACAAAATGATTAAATGAAATAGGATCATAATGTCCCATAGATGTTTTTACTGCCTCATAGTGCAATATAACCATAATTCTGTATATCCTCAGGGATTGAGCAGGTTGTTGATCAATACCATTTTCTCAGTGATAATTTCAACAGCCACTGAGATTTCTGTCTTTCCAACAGGTTCTCATTCCCAGGTTGTCAAATACCGCGGCTTGGTCCCAACCCTTTCACGTCTGACACCGATGCCAAAGGCAGCCTTTGGTATCAGGATGAGACGCATCGGACTTTGTCGCTTTTATGGCGTGCCAGAGTCACGTGGTTAGGTTTAGGCAACAAAACTACTTGGTTAAGGTTAGGGAAAGGTTAAGTTTAGGCAACAAAACTACTTGGTTAAGGTTAGGGAAAGGTTAAGTTTAGGCAACAAAACTGCTTGGTTAAGGTTAAGGAAAGGTTAAGTTTAGGCAACAAAACTGCTTGGTTAAGGTTAGGGAAAGGTTAAGTTTAGGCAACAAAACTACTTGGTTAAGGTTTGGGAAAGGTTAAGTTTAGGCATCAAAACCACTTGGTTAAGGTTTGGGAAAGCTTAAGTTTAGGCAACAAAACTACTTGCTAAAGGTAAGGGAAAAGGCTAGGTTAAGGCATAAAAGTCACTTGATGAAGTTGAGGGAAAGCTTAGGTTTTGGTATGAAAATGATAAGATTAAGGTTAGAGAGAGGTTCGGTTTAGGGCAATAAACACTTGGTTAAGGTTGGACAAATTTAGGTGTAGGTACAAGAACTACTTGGTTAAGGTTAAGGTGAGGCAACAAAACAGTAACTCGACATGGTCTCAGTCACACATGAAAGATCTCAGAGGAAATGAGAATTGAACAAGGGTCTCGTGCATGAAGGTCATGTGACTTGACTTGACTGACCACCGACTTTTGTGGACTTTGTCGCTCCTTTGGTGTCAGTATCAGATGCCAAATCTGTGCAAAGATCACCTGATTTGCCAGATTGAGGAGCCACACAGCGCTGCTAATCCCCTCTATTCTCCCCTCAAATCGGTGTGTTGATTTAAAGAAACAATTCACAGAAAATTCAAAAAAGATATAAAAAAAGAAAAAGAAAAGAAATATTGTACCATTTATCTCTAGTGCAGTGAAGCCATCCAGATAACTGCCTCTGCTGCCTGTTTTGCATGAAACTTGGGGGATTGATGGATTTTATAACACAGGGCGTCTGTTTTTATTTTAAAAAAAAACAAAAAAAAAAAACAACCTACTGG
>OMLB01056181.1:0-13147 GCA_900302555.1 Myripristis jacobus
TTGGGACCAGCAGACACCAGATAAGACCAAGATAGACCAGATAAGACCAGAAGAGACCAGATAAAAGACCGAATAAGGACATGCCAGACCAGCTCTCCGTGCTCTCCTCCACAAAACGCTGATCCACCCTGATCTCTGCCTCATATTTTATTCACCTTTCATCCTTGCATCAACTGTACCCATCACACACACACACACACACACACACACGCAGGCTGTCAACCCATCTGACACCTCAGAGGCCGCTCTTATCTGCTCGGTAAAGATTAAAACAATAAGCAGAGGAAGCCGTCGTGTTTAGTTTCTGAGGCTCAGGCGGCTGATGAGGCGACAGCGAAAAAACACGTGCAGAAATCACAACCTGCTGTCTTACAGCACAGATATCGATCAGATATTGATCATTAGTCTCACATGAACCACAGCTAAATTGTCTATAATGGAAAAGCTCCTCGATACTTTACTGAAATAAATGATAAATTAAGTATAAAAGTACAGTCATGTGAAGAGCGGCTCCTTACAGAGAGTTAAATTCTTGCTGCATTAACCTGTGAGAAGTGTTTTAATGTTGCAGCTCTGACGGCTCCACATCCTGCTGGCTGCTTTTTACGCTCTAACAAAGTGGCACATCTGATGTTTTGCACGGAAAAGCTTCTTCTGCAAAGTAACTAGAAACTCCAGCCGTCAGGTAAATGTCAAGCAGGAAAAGTAGAAAAAACTCTCACAAAATGGAAACACTCAAGAAAAGGCCCTTAAAACTGGAGTGCAGTATCCAAATAAATGAACTTAGTTGCTTTCACGTCTCCGTCAGTGTGGGCTGCCGAATTCAAAGCTGTTGGTTAAAGTGTTCAAATGGATAAAGTGGGCAATACTGGTCTCGTATTAAAATGATAAAGCTGATGGTCCATATTTTGTGCCAGCATTGAACATCTTTTTTTCATTTTGTCCATAGTCACTGAAAGAAGAAATTACAGGTACTCAATGTTTGCCCCTGACATTTTATTCTTCTCAGGATTTAAAAGCGTCTGAAACAGCGTTCATACCATCATGGCATAAAGTGACAATTTTCATTTTTAAAGCTAGTAAGTATCATCACAAAATCCCTTAAATCGCAAAGCTGTCAGGATCAGTGTTGGCCTTCAACGCTCATATCAGTTTAATTTAAGCATCAGTACCAATTAATTGCTGTATGTCATTTTGCTTCACAAGTGCATGGAGATAAATAATACGTTATGTTATCTGAACATACTGTATCTTTTGTTTTGAGTGATGCTGTTACACAACACAGCTGCTGTTGTTTATGTCCTGAGATTTAAAAAGAAAAAAAAAAAAGCACAAAAATCGCCTCATCTCCACAGTCGGGCCTTCCAACTAAAAATGTTTTCGAGCACAAAAGCATCATGTGTTGATTTCATACTGAGGCTCCTCTGACAAATCTTCTGTTCTGGTAAAGACACACAAACGTATTTCCGTGTAAAAGCTTGTGGAGACAGGAGGGGGGTTTGATGGCCCTGACTGGCCCCGTTCAGCCCTGCAGAGGAGACCAGACCGGTGCTTGAGCCACCCTGCAGTGGGAAAGCAGGTTAAAGGACCACACCAACAACTTTCAACGTTTGGCCCTTTTACTACAATTTCCCCACATTTTACACGGCAACAAACCCTTTTGCAAATCATGCAGGGCTACTAAAGATTTCACAAAATACAATCCCTTGATTTACAAATTTGATTTTTTGGTTGAATCCCGCAAACTAATGATGTTCTGATTCTGAGGTGAGCAAAGCCATTGCCATAACTCGCAGTGTAAAGTAAACATTTCCCCGGGGACTATTTTCCCTGGCGGAGGAAGCCGTTTCACTCCACCCCAATTTCAAAAAGTCATCACAACACAACAGTGCTGCTGCTTTTAGGAAAACGCATGTGGAGGACTTTATTACGGTGATGGGAATACTGGTGTGAAGAAAGTCTGAAGTCTCTGAGAGTTAATTTTCATATTGTAGGGGAATAAATGGAAACCAACAGCTGGAAAAAAAGGAAAAATGATCTAAAATACAACCGCTTTGGGAGAAGATCAGCAGAAACATTTTGTAGATATCACGCTAAACATGGAGAATCACTGGTATGGTCTTTTTAGCCCTCAGTGACCCTGTTTAGCATAATGGATGCCGAGGTGATGAGTAAACCCAGACTGGCCTCACTTTGCCCTGCAGTGGAAACCAATGCAAAAACCCTCAGGTCATGTCCACCCTAAAGCTAAGAAATCTGAAAATGCATCCTTGTTTTTGTTCTCTTTCATCCACTTTTGTGTCCAATGAAAACAGAGCTTCTCAGAAACACTCTTCCAGGAGGATACCTTTGAAAACACTCGGGAAAATGGAGCGTTTTTCTGGTATATGATGTAAACTGTATGACTGTTATGTGACATGGAGGTCTGTTGCAGAAACTGAGGCGTTTTGGTGTGGATGGCCAACTTTTTGAATATCAGTGTGGAGCGAAAAAACACAGATTTCCCCAGATCAGCGAAGACTCGGCCTGAGTGGCCCCTCTTGGCCCCGCGGTGGAGACCAGAGCAGGCAGTTTGCCCTGCCTGGCCTTGTTCAGCCCTGAAACAGGAAAACCAGAATAAACAGAAAAACCTCAGAGGATTTAGTCAGCCTTGCAGTGAAAACAACACTAATTAGTGAGCACTGCTGTGGAAACCGGGCGAATGACAAAGTCCTAAACCTGATCAGTTACCGCTGTGGACCAAAGCAGACGTAAATGATTAGCTTGAGGTCGAACATCCCTCTCTGCGCAGTTCTTTCACCGAATCAGCCTCATACTTTTATCCATATTTACGTTTTGCCTGATTTACACTAAGCGTGACAGCAGAATCACCGTTTTCTTGATGGTTTATTTACACTGTAAACAACCAGGAGGTCAGATGTCGGAGATGATGCGGCGGTACACATGGAAAGGTGTCCCCTCAGCAGGAGAATCACGCCGCCGGGATACAATGGCGTGATTTTCTCACGGATTTCCATCCAAGCCACACACCGTCAGATCCACGGTGAACCAAAACCCGACGTCTGTTTGCTGTTTTTGTTGGCCTGTCACGACGTCGGCCGTGTTGACTTTTAACATACTCGGCTGTCACGGCTGTCAGCAGACTGTAAAACACACAGAGCCGACAGGTCTGTGATGTCGGAGGCGTAATGACGGTCTGGTAGCAATCAGGGACGTAGCGGAGCGTGAACTCACCTCCGCTCGGTTCACCTACTCTTTAATCTGCAGATGGATGGAGTTCACCAGCTTTTAACGACTGACAGAAAATGTTCACGCTGTAGATTTATGGCGCATATCATGTCGCATGAATCCTGTAGAGCTTATTTAAACAGACTTTACAGTGGGACACTGAAGGGGTAAGAGGCAGGATTACACAGATACATCACTGGTAGCAGCTGCACCTTCAAAAGGGATGAGTGGATCAATTCTTCTGAAATGTGGAAATTAAATTGTCATTTTCAAATCAGTTCTTTAACCCCTTAACGTGCTGACGGCCCACCAGCCAACACACCATCAGCTATCAGAGGGCTGAAGCTAGATTTTAGTGCCTAGTTTCCTAGATTGTATGAAACTATAGAAGCTGTTTCATTGTAGTGGGACTTGACATCACTGTATAAAATGACCTCTAGTGACCTCTAGGATAATCACAGCCTCATCAAACTTGACAAGCACAAACTAGAGAGCGAGGCCGATCAGAGGATGTCTGGTTTTCCACAAATATTGACAGTAAGGACGAGTTTCTGAGACGTTTCCATAACAGAATCCACATCCACATCCAATCACCTAAAAAATCAATTTCTTACAGAAATCTCTAAATCCAAGCATGGATTTTTCTGTAGTGTTCCTCAAGGTCTTGGTGTCCTAATGTGGTGTTATGGAGGGATTTTTTCATCAATTCTCACGTGGTCAAAATGGTAAAACTAAATCTGTGCAACAAATGGTATCCACCCATAACTTGCTGCAACACATAACTGAGCATGGGAGTGGTCATAGTATGTTCCTATAATGTTCTAACCCTTACACACTTAAATAAATTAAAAAATAAACAGGCGCCTAACCTAAACACAATGTTTATTACAGATTTATGACAAGAACACCTTGACACACAGAGCTGAGGAGCATCGCAAATCAATCTTCAGGTTACCAGCTTTCAGATGATGTTTACCACCTGTATTTAACATCTACTGTTGACTTTTTATTATTATTATTTTATTATGTACCCCCTAAGATGGGTCTAAAGAAAGGGCCATGATGGAAAGGGTTCAAATTTACAGCACAGTCTCTTTAGCCACCAGGCCACAGCGCCCTCTCTCAGTTCAGCTGCAGGTTCACTGTCTTTAGGCCTCTACCAGACAGCAGAGAAGGCAAAACAACATCCTGAGAGTCAAATTAGAGCCTCGTGATTATGGCCAGAAAATGATCATTCTCGTTATTCTGCAAGATGGCGCAATCACAGCTAGTAATGACAATCACTGGTCTCAGAAATATGAGGAGCATACATATTTTATCATCGTTTTTTTGGACTGTTTTCAACCACAGCGGGTGTTTGGAGTTAAATGGCGTAGTATTTGCATATCACCAGATGCTATAGCTATCAGGAGCAGGAACTAAACTTGCAAGCTGTGATTCAGTGTTGAAAGAAGCAGGGAAGCAAAAGAACATCCTGTGGCCATGATGTCAGATAAATCCCAGATTTTGAAAGACATCCCTGTGTTTTTAAAGCAGAGTATGAGTACAAACGGTGGCTGGTGACCTGCTAAAGTGGCTGATAGAGTCGAGTAGAGTCATCACACACAAAAGGTCAAAGTTTTAGCCGTTTTTGTCTGATTGCTGCTAAAATCCCACCCTGCAAAGGAAAGAAAGGTGCTTTTCTAACCAACAGATGGGGATCTCAGTGTTTCTCAGTGTGACTAACTCTGGATGGCAGCAGCACATTTATTCTGTCTTTACATGATCAAATTAAATAATAAAATTATTCAATGCATGCTAGGGTGAAATTAAAAGAGCATACAGCAGAGAAAAAGATGGGAAGAAAAAAAAGGAGATTAAGACAGACAAAGGATTGAAAATTATAATTAATGGTGTCTTTCCTCTCCATTTGAAGTGAACACAACCTTTCTAAAGCTTTGAAACACTCATTGCGTGCATGCCGAGCCAGACTTAATCAACTATCATAAATATTTAAAGCGGCCGGGACAGAGAAAGACAGAAATGAGGGACAGAGGGAACAGAACTGGATTAATTTCACCACCTCGCTTCATCGGCCCGGCGCTGCAAATTCATGCACTTTCTGACATTAAAGAAAACTCGCCTCTTTGTCAAGTCATGTGTCCCCCACCCCTCCCTCCGTCACTCCGCCGTGTCCAGTATGTAAATGGGAGTGAATGGCAAGTGGAGCGAGGTCAGCGAATAAGGCAGCGGACACGACCGAATAAAGAGGGCGATTCATTCGGGTGCAGGGCTGGACGGCGGCCTGCAAAGCCCTCCGCCTCGCTCCAGTCAGACATTTTGTGGACCACAAGGCCACCAGGCTGACAATAACCACCGAGGGATTCATTACCAAAACACAAAAAAATCATCTGATTAAAATAAATATGTGTTTTTCGCATGAGAGTGCAATTTATCATGGAAATCCGCCAAGAAAAAACAATCGCGTTTGCAGACGATTGAGCTTTATATTTGATTTTGAACATCTCCAATATAAAATTAACAATGTTTATTGCTTTCCATTTGTCATATTTCACTACAACAATTACAGCTTAGGAAATAATCCTCCCATTTCCACCTGCCTTCACCTCTGTGTTTCTGTTTGGTAGCCAGATTTTAAAAAAAACAAACATAAATTAACAAACAGATTACAGGTGAAATCTACAGGAAATTTTGTCCCTGTCCCAACAACGAAATGGTTAGATTTTGGTTTGGGGTGTGAATCTTTGGCTTAGCTGAAAATCAGTTTTGGTTTTTGGGATGATTCAATTAAATTGGAGTGTGTAAACCACAATTCAGAATGTAATATCCATTTAATAAACACATGAATTAATGTAAGACTATCTTTTATTGTTTTTCCTCCTAAATGAAGATAAAAAATAGGACAGAAGTACTAGATTTTTTTGAAGTGCACATAATTCATTAATGATTTGATTCAAAGCATTTCAGGCTGAAGTCAAGAGCGCTTCATTTTATTTATTCCCTTTAGACGATCGACACAGTCAAACTGTCAGAATTTACGGTCGATGCATCAGTTCAGTGGATGAACTGTCACACCTCTAACTTTAGTGCTGATCTGGATCTGGGGTTTCTGCCAGGTGACAGTTTTGCAGCCAGAACTGTTGCGCTGCGTTCATTTACCGGCCAGAAAGTCAGGCGTTGGACACTTTCAAGGCAGCTGTCTGATGCTGTTTCTTTAACACGCTGTTTTAAGGGGGAAAGAATCAAACGTAGATGACAAATGTGAAAAAAACAAGGTGTTATAGAAGATTAAATTGGAAAATCATCCAGCGTTGGTGAAGGTTTATGTTCCGCGGTTAGTCTGAAAATACAGCTGTTTACATGCAGCCTTTGAGTGCTATTCATCATAGCTGGATCATCAGAGACACAAGGTTAGAGGTTCAATTCCCTGTGTAGCTCAGTGGGTCAAGCAAGGCACTAAGGCTCGGTTAATGGTTCCATTCCCACTGGCCCCACCCATACCAAAAACGTGCGAATATGAATGCACTTTGGATTTAAAAAGAAAAACTCCACGAAATTACAAGTGATAAAATGTGTGATGCTTTACTCCTGATCCAGAAGTCCCACTTTCAATTCGTCTGAGTTAATTTATCCGGCTTTAACTGGAGTAAATAAACCCAAAGAAGCCACATAAACACCAAAAACCTCCAGTGGAAACACGACGGAGGCAGTCATCACCATCTTTTGCCATTATGCTCCCGGTATCCAGGGCAGGAAACAAACTTTTTTTTCTTTCCTTTTTCCACTCCTTTATTCACTCATTTGTTCCAAGACACTCTCTCTCACCACCTGACTAGCTTCAGAAAGTAGGACAGGAACTCCAACGTGTCAGAAATTATTGTTACTTCACTCCTGTGTTTTGACCCGTGGCTTCCTGTGGATGAACAAGTGACCGAGTGCTTCTTCAATATCAGTTTTACAACCTGCACGTATCGCTCACGAGAGGAAACCCCTCCTTATCCTCTGAACAATGGCGTCAGCGGCAGACTGAAGCCGCAGGTGAGGTCGAGTCTTCCCCTCTGTAACTCAATTAAACCGCATTCCTTCCTGCCTCTCGTTTGGGTCATCTTGATACGATTCGCTTGCTTCGCCATCTTGGATTTGTTTGCTCTGTCTCACATTTGGCGTTTCAATGCAAATAAACTCGACGTGCACCTGCGACCAATCGCCGGGTACGTCAGGGGGGAGATGATGTCACGGCGGGTCGCCTCATGTCAGCAAAAACCACCTGGGTTAAAGGTGTTGCACCCCACATGACACACACATTCACCCCACCATCAACACACACACACACACATGCACCCCAGCTTCCTGTCAACAAGATGTTACTTGACGTCACCTCGCATCTCTCCCCTGCTGTCCCGTCCCAGGAGAAGTTGTTCCACATTAAGAGCGAGGGCTGCGTGCCTGGCAGCAGCATCGTCTTTCAACCCTCAACCTCTGGGACACAGAACATGTTTTCTAGGCTGCCGGCCTGCAGGGGTTGTGTAATACCTGGCAGTGACGGAACAAACCTGCAACAAGACTTTCTTTGATAAATTTAGAGCTTGATAGACTTGTGCAGAACAGGAGCCCGATGAGGGAAATCACTGTAATACTCCGATAATACTCCTTTTATCACATTTTACCACCCTGTAATAACTTTCACCTGCGAAACCATTCCTATGATATCCTTTTATCAGACATACAGTCATTATAATATTGTTATTCTCACTTTCACCTGCTGAACTGTTACTATAATATTCCTAATGACACTTTAATCTGGTATTATTATCACTCTAATAGTCCTACATTATCTCTCTAGAGACTTTTATCTTATTAGATCGTTCTGATATGACTTTTATCTCCCATACAGTCGCTGTAATGTTCCTATAGAGACTTTTGTATATGCTGTGACTTTAATATTCCTATAATATTCTTCTGGAGACTTTTATCTCATGTACTATATCGCTACAAGGTTCTTATAATGACTTTTGTTTGCTTCCCTGTCAATATAATTCATAACATACACTTTCATCTGATGGGCTATCATATTTCTATAGAGCCTTTTATCTGCTCTACAAACAACATTTGTATAATATTCGTTTTTCCTCCTATATTGTCATTTGAGCGACTTTTGTCTGCTTTACAGTCACTACAATATGCTGTACTATTATAAAATATTACAGTAATATTCCTAAAATGTCTTTTTTCCAAGCAAAAAAAACCCCTGCTTTGCTATAATATTCCTATAACTTTCCTAAAAAGCTGTCCCTAATATCTACATTTTTTGTTTTTAAATCTGCTATACTATCATATAATATTCCTATAATATTCCTCAGGAGACATTGTAGCACTCTTATGATAACTTTTGTCTACTTTATTATCACTGTCATAATCCTATCATTTTTATCTAGACTTTTATCTGCTGTTCTATCACTGTTATATTAATAAAGTGAATTTAATCTTCCAAAGCCGACGCTATAATGTTTCTACAGACTTTTATCTCCTGTAATAATCACTACAATATGATGTTAACGCCTGTAGGATGAGATTTGTGGCGGTGGGGTCACTAGGCTATAATATTTCTATAATATTCCTCTTCTGTTGTGTCTCCCCGTTAGAAAACAAAGGACAGCTTGGCTTCATTTTATTGCTGTAAACTTTATTGCAGGGATTTCTGACATATAGCTGTTTTCATAAGGGAATTAACAGATTTCCGTTTAGACGTATTAAGTCTCAGTACATTGGAGTCAGATTGTAAACATATGCAACTGTAATATAGGCAGCCAATAGCATCATGGAAAACATCTTTTTTTTTTTCCTTTTTTTCCATTTTTCCAGAGAGGAGTTCAGCCCGCGGATTAGAAAAAAAAAAATCTGTGGTTTGTTTTCCCTTCTTTTCCCAGTAAATGACAACTCTATCATGTCAAAGCGATGGCTCGGCTTCATCTCCATGATAAAGTAACAGCTATTATTACATTATTAAAGTGTCCTGAGCGCCTGGAGGAGGAGAGGTGGCGCGGCCAAAACGCAGCAGCAGCAGCTCTGCTTTGGCGGAACAGAAGTTGTTCTGTCTCGCAAAGTTCAAAGACAAAAACTTGAACTCCTGAGTGCGAAACAAGCAGCGCAGCGCCTCGTTAATGGGCTGAATTTAATTAAGCCGCTTAACTGGCAGGGAAAAAAGAGGAAGAAACAGGGTGGGATCGATGGGCTGAGGCTCGTTGCTCTGCCCCTGGAGGACAAACAGGCTGCAGGATGTGGACGAGATGTTTCACACAGCAACAACACCCCCTGAGGATGATCCGCTATAATGAGCCTATAGTCGACTTCACAGGGACACTATAGAAATCTCACAGCACACTGATCAGTCCTTCCATCCTAACAATATTATAAGGGATTGAAAGTACCAAAAAAAAGTAGGGCAAAGTCCCTGTAAACGCACCACTGGGGGATTCCTGAGGGAACAGAGTGATACCACAGAGGACAGGAGATACTATAAAGTGACCAGAGTGTTACAGACACGGTTTGAGTTATTTTGCGGTTAATTCCAGAGCGCGGTTGTTAATTTAATGAATGCAAACTTACATGCTTTCACTGGAGTGGCAGCTGGTCCCCTGGCAGGATCATTCTCCCTCTCCGCGGAGTCGGAGGGGAACTTTTCAGGGGAGTTTCTCCTTATGGCAGAAAGTTTTCGGGAGTCCCAAGTAGCCTACAATATATATATAAATGTATGTTTTTTTTCCCGAAAAGAAAAATCCAATAAGGCAAATGATGATGCGCCGCGCAGAAGCGTCGGCGGCGTGGAGCGGCTCTGCGTCCCGGCGGCGGCGGCGGCGGCCTGGGCGGCTCGGTGCTCTGAGGCGGCGGGGAGGATGCTGCCGCTGCGGAGCCGACGCTCGTTTGGACACACAGATGCGTCAAGCGGCACGGGATATAACGCGCAGAGCTTCCGGTCGCAGCTTCAAAAATAAAGGCAGGCAGTTCGGGTTAAAGGAGGACTTCCGGATGCCAAACAAACGTCCAAGATTCAAGAGGTTTATTTGTCACATGCATGACTGCACCTGCACAGCAGCAGTGAACTGGGATTGCAGTAACCAGCAACTGTGCAAGTAAAAAATAAAATAAAATAAAATAAAAAAATAGTAATATGAGAATGAAAGAATGAATGAATAAATTAATGAATCAAGAAAGAAAGTGCATTTATGGGCTACATGCATGGGCTACAATTTCAAGTCAAACTTTTGAATATAAAATTCTAAACTCTGTTCCTACAATTTAACCGTTGCTGAACTTTACATAATTGTTTTGGTTTTTTTTAGCCTACTATAATTTAAATAAGGCTTTTACATTGAATTATTTTTGCCTCAGAAGCTTAGTAACATATTAGTCTTACACTTAGATATTGATAGATAGATAGATAGATAGATGTATATAGGCATCTGAAGAACGCATCTGGAAAACCTAGAATCTGGATCCAACTGCTCTTCAGACTTTTTGCTTGTTTGTTTTTTAACCAAGCAGTTTTGCCAAAAAAAAAAACCCGGAAAAACCATACAATACAATTTATTATAATTTTTTATGTATGTAATAACATGATTTACGTCTTGTTGTATAATTATATTCACACCACAACTCACAAAATACCACTAAAAATCATAAGTGCCAACTTTTCCGCTTTTATTTTGAAGGCAAAACTCCAGAAAATGTCATGATGAAAAATGCTGTATAATTTAGTAAGGCTCCACTCATTACTCCCTTTGGGGAGTGAGTAATATGGAAAAAGAAAGTGGCCTGTTATTTGCAATTTATCAGTGTAGGCTTGATTAATTTAGGATTATTTAGCAGGAAACAGGCCGATCATGAACTCCAGGTGAGGAGGAAAGAAGACGGAGCGAGTTTACAGTCACATGGAGGTTCGGTGACACAGTAAACTTTATATGTTCTGCAGCTCAGTGTGTTTTCTGTGTTCTGGCCCTGAACTCCACATTCATATGTTCACAAAACTAAAACATGAACAAGTTACAAACACGACTCAAAGAGGATCACATGAGGAGGAGGTGGTCGTACTTTCATTTTTTTTACGCTGCTGGATGAATTTTTAATATACAACTGAACAACAAAGTGAAACTTGTGATGCAGAAAGTAGATCCGGTGAACCTGGATCTACTCTCTAATTTATTCAAAACGTCATTGTAAAAAAACATGATTGTGAAATATATGATTGTAGTGAAGACAAGTTTTTTAAATATATTGATGATGAGGGAAATCAAGAGCAGTTTCATTCCTTAACATGATGAATCTGTGAAAGCAGGAGTTATCCTCCAACAAAACTGTGATGATGACGACGATGATGATGATAATGATGACACAATCTCATTCACGCTGTTAGTCCTCTTGAGGTGTGTTAACACGTGTAACAATTAAGGTCTTTCAAAGCAGCAGCACACATGCATCACTTCTGACAAAACGTCCCATGGCTCTCCTCCTCCTCCTCCTCCTCCTCCTCCTCTGTGGCATTAATCACCCCCCGTACATCAGTGTGTCTCCCCACCGCCCCGCCCTGGTTTCTCCAAAAACCCGTTCAAGTCCCGTCAACAGGAAGAGGGAGAGAGAGAGAGAGAGAGAGGAACAGCTCCAAAAACTCACACGGGTTATTTCTGCTTATTTCCATCCAGGGAAAACCACCAAACACATCATTTCTAGTGAAAATCGTTGCTTTGAAAGACAAGCAGCCGAGCATTTTCACGTTAAACAGATGCACATGCAGTCCAGGGAACCCCACTAGATGAGGTTTTGACAGTGGGATTCCCATTTTAGCAGATTTCTGTTGTTTTCTATTCATTCATTTGCAGTGTTTGCAGGGAGACTGGATTCTGAATTAATGGTTCTGACGGGCAGATTTACTCAGAGGTGTAATCTCATCAAACCAAACCACAGCCAGGCCAGGTTGAGAACGTGACCGCAGCTGCTCTGACGGCACAGAGAGAGAGAGAGAGGTGAGGCGGAACAAAGTGTCGCCTGTGTCGTCGTCTCTCTGATCCGACCTCATTTGCTTTCAAACGTCACATTTGTCAGATCTTCCTGCGTGATAAGACTCTTCGGTGAGGAGGCTGCACAGATTTGCATTGTAGGACAGGACAGTCTGGTTCCCTGTGTGGGCCTGAAAAATACCTTTCCTTTAGGCCTGGGAGCCCATCTGAAAAATAAATAACTAAACTAATATATTGTGGTGTTCCAGGAGTTGGGAACTGAGCAGCAGAAATGGGATTTAAAACTTGGGAAGTGGGAAACTTTGGAGGAGTCAGCAACAATCTGAAAGTAAACAATAAATAAAAATTAAAAATAAAAAAAAAAATCACCCTGACTCTCTGTGCATCCAGTCTCAGAGTTTGTGGCTCACGTTTTGTCCAATCTGCCTCCGGCTCTCTGGCTGTTGCTAGGCAGATTTGAGCCGGGAGCTGCTGAAGATCCCGGGAATAATTTGGTTTTGAATCGACTCTTAAAACGTGAGGCGGTTCCAGAATTTCTGAAGCTGAACAGCAACACCTGTACTGTACTGAAAATCACACATTTGTGATAACTGTGTGTGTGTGTGTGTGTGTGTGTGTGTGTGAGACTCCACTTCCAGTCAACAGAGCCCTGCATGGCCACCAGTTTATTCTGGGCTCACCCTCCTGCAGGTTTTATATGCAGAACAGAAGGTGCCATTTTTTGCCAGGGGGGCAGAGGAAGTGTCGCCTCTCCAACTGGTTTGAGAAAAAAAAACTAATGCAGGAAGAAGTCTGTTTTTTTTCTTTTCCTTCTTTTGGTCTCTGCAGACTGACTCGCAAAATAAAATAAAGATATTCAAACCTGAAAGCAAAGATGCAGGTTTGTCTCTGATGCCAAGTGTTAAAAA
>OMLB01056183.1:0-10238 GCA_900302555.1 Myripristis jacobus
ACATGCAAATGTACACTAGCTCCTTCCTCCTTGTGCTCCACCCTGACTTGCTGTCTTTCTCTCTCTCTCTCTCTCTCTCTCTCTCTCTCCCTCCTCTCTCTCTCTCCTCCTCTCTCTCTCTCTCCCTCTCTCTCCCTCTCTCTCTCTCTCTCTCCCCTTCTCTCTCTCTCTCCTGCTCTCTCTCTCCCTCTCTCTCCCTCTCTCTCTCTCTCTCTCCCCAGTTCTGAACCTGACATTCCTGCTGGCCCTGTATCTTTGAAGTGGCTTGTTGGAGCAGGCTCCCGTTACAGGGGCCGGGACTGGCGAAAGCCGATCCGTCTGGCTGAAGAGAGCAGCCCTGGCCCAGGGGTTAATCAGCAGACCCAGCACACTGCCCACTCTGTCCACACAGGCACATACACACATTCAGACACACATACACACAAACACACAAATGCAAACACTGCCCACTCTGTCCCCGCAGCACAGCTGTAACAAGACCAGCCAGATTTGGAGGTTAAGAAAGACAGCCACGGCCCCACCGCTTTGAAGTTGACTGGCAGCCACCGGGATTTGGACTCTTAAAGAAGAGAGCTGGCTGAGGTTCAAAAATATAAAGGGTCATGGGGTGTAGAGGAGGGTGTGTGATTGTGTGCTTTGGGGCAAGAGACGGGAAGCTGACTAATCTCTTTTTTAACCCTCTACTGAACGGTGAGCTCAGGTTGTAGACATCGTTAAACCTGTATCTTAAACCGTCAACCCTGTCTGAATAGTGATGATACTGCTAATGAAAACCTGAATCTTAAAAGAAAATGAAGAGCTTTCCAACTCTCTATTTAGAGTGCTATATATGCAAAAAACAATTGGTTTAAATGGGCATTTTGAATATACATTAAACCTTTATTATGAAATAATGAAACCATTAGTTGAGTGCATTTAGCGTAGCCCCAATGCATGTTCATATTTAGATTGCTTTTATCTTGACTTTATGCATCAGTAGTGTTATTGTGAGGGAGTCATTCCACAAAATAATCAGTTGACAATAAAACTGGATAATGCACAGCAAGCAGAGAATGGACCAATCCACACAAAATGCATTAGCTATAAATTAACAGTTTGCATGCCTTTTAAAATATTCATTAGAAAGTATATCATTAGTCATAAAAACAAGGATAGGCCCGCACCAAAATCAATATGTACCGTCTAATGCTAATTTTCACTGCTCCATCAAATTTGGGATTATGTAAAACCCGTCGTCTAAAGGAGGCAACTTGAGACGTGTCGCCCTAATGATGTTTCAGGAACCTGTCCAATTTCCGTTTATTCCTGTCCTCGTGAGCTAAGCATTCAAATAGGTAGCTAATGTTACATTTTCTGGCCTCCGCAGCCATCGAAATCATCCGATACTGCCAGCAGTTTTGCTTTGTTTCCAAGAAACATGCCTTCAGGCTGAGCCAAGTCGATGTCAGTGTAAAACAATCCATAATAAAAGAGACTAAAAAAAATTTAATAAATAAAAAAAACCTAATCTAAATCACTTCACTTTAAAAGCCTATTTGTGTTCTACTATCCACAGATTCAGGGTGAATATATGGGATCCCTGACAAGCCCATTCTGTACAATCCATTTATCTCTCTTGTAGCATCTGGGCATGGATGTGATGGAGTGGACGCCATCCAACATGGCACCATGACAAAGTCAACAGTATAGTGTGCTCCACACAAGGACAACTGGCTTGATCGTGCCTCTCTCTCTCTCTCGCTCTCGCTCTCCCTCTCTCTCTCCATTGACTGTGGATGCTGTGATGACCCTTATACCAACATCAACACAGACAATGATGAGACGACGGCACGCAGCAGACGCAGCCAGACACGTTCAATGAAACGCGATAAAGAAAAAAAACCTGTTTTGCGAATTTGCTTGTTTAGCTCGTTTGTAACAGACAGAGACGTTTCTATTTCAGCTCTGTCAGAAGATCAATTTATCAAGGGAAAAAAAATCCAGAAATCTTTATGTTGTTTGGAAGTTGAGAAATGAGCTGAATGAGCCTTGTGTCAGGGTGAGTGCAGGCCTTTTGAAGACCTGGCCAGCTGCAGACCAATTTGATAAATGATATGCAGGTGTCGATAGCTTTCATGACCACTGCCAGCCTTCTTGTTTCTAAGTGCATTACCAGACTTGACCCCAGATACACATTAAATGTTCCAGCGTGTTCCGCTCTTTGTTTATTCGGCGCAGGTTGTGTGCGTGTGTGCGCATGAATGTGCGCGTGTGTCTAATGCGCAATGCCCAGAGATGAATTCAGTCGGAGTTGGATGTTGTTTGGCGAGCGTTAAGATCATCAGCGCTCTGTCGTCGTCCTCAGGAGACTGCCTTCATTTGTGTCTTTTGTTTATCAAGATGTTTGAATATTAACACGGGCCGTTTTTCCGGTCATAATGAAGCAGCGTTGCATATCCACACATCTGCACATTTCCATACTGCTCTGTAATTCCGCACCTCTCCGTCTTAATTTCCTGCTCGATGCGTGCCGCGAGAACGCCCATTTGCATATGCGTAAAAGGTCTTCAGTCTGGGGAACCCCCCACCCCCCCGCTCCAATCCCTCTGTATTCAGATATTTGTTTGTTTACTCTTCATTTGCATTGAGTGTAAACAACATTAATGTGATGGTCTGCTGTTGTCGTTCTGGTTTAAATTTACATGTGTCGGATGACAGGGACCCGCAGACAGAGATGCTAATCGTTCCCACTAAACTAATCAGCATTCTTGCTCTTCAGCTCTGGCCGATGTCACTGCCGGTATCTTTACAGCCACGCTACGGCACTGTGAGCCACTCGTCTACCTCATCAACCATCCACCCCAGTCCCTGACAGGTGCTGGAGACGGCGATGTTTATACCCTCGATCCCTCCAGCACCAAACTTTAATATTCATGTTGGCCGATAAAGGGAATTACTTCTTGATTGCTTGGAGGAACATTGATACATCTGGCAGATAGAGAAAGGCACTAGTTTGAGGATTCAGATCATTTTTTTCCCCCCTTTTTTTTTTTCTTTTTTGGTTTGGCTGAACTTTCTCTGGGAGCAAAGTCTATTAGCAGCAGTTGTTTCTTATCTCGCTTGGCACACATTTGTTCCTCGACAAGCTCAAATGTGTCTGACAATATACAGAACCTACAGGGGATTTTAGAAATACAGAAGCAAATGCCCACATAAACATACTTGCTTGGCACTTCATTGACATGTGGGGATATTGCATGGGGTCATGCACAAACAGTCAGATATGGCATGTCATCAGATTAAAAAAAAAAAAAGCTTTCTATTTATAATGATCCGAGCTCAATCTCTAAATATACAGCAAAAGAGAAGAAAAAAAAAATCCATGTGGAGATAACCTGCATTTACACACATTCCTCTGATACACCATAAAGAAAACCGACACTTTAATTGACATCGGTTTTACTTATTGATATTAGCTGACATCAGAACTATTTCCAGGAGTTCATTATGTGAAAATGACACGTCTGCATCACCCGAATCAAAACAAAAGCTTGACGTGGACTGGTACCACGGAGCTGCCTGCGTGTGCGCCTGTCTGACCCGGGCCTGCAGGGCCTTTTCTACTGACACGGGCATCTCTGGGTAAAGAATGACCCTCATTTCTGTGGACACGGCACTGTGTACGCTCCCCCGGATCTGGGCGCCCATTCCATTTCATGGTGCATCGCCCCTGCTCGTGATTATGCCGTGCTTTCAGGTGCAGAGGAGGAAATGTTTCGTGAAACTGATGTCCCTGTCAGCACCGTGCGGCTCTCCCTTCTTTTGCCGAGCATGTCACCCCACTGATTGGTGAATTACTATTCCCATGTGAAGAGCCGCCCCGCCTCTGTCCCCAGCTCACTAGCCCTGACAGCAAATGAGGAGCTGCATATGTTACCGAGGCGACGCTCTCTTGGCCTCATTTACATTGGCTGAATGGAAATCAAAAGGTTTAATGCTGAGGCAAAGCTGGTAAATAGCGGCAGTGTCAACATACGCAGAAACAGACACACACACACACACACACACACATACAAACGCACAGCACAGCGCACATGCCATATGCCCAAAGGCTGACAGAGAAGCAAGAAGACAGCAGGGCATGTTTGCAACCACATGAATGAAGGAAGTGATGTTATGGGATATGCTTGATGGAGTGTGTGTGTGTGTGAGTTGCTCCTTTGAAAACAAACTTCCAAAAAGGATGACATCACTGCACTTGAGAAATGTGCTGCGTGCGGATCAGCGAGGGAAGCAGCTGAATGACAGCCAGAGTGAATATGCATGGCAAGGAGAAGCAGACGATTTGATTTGGGTATGTGCGGTAATTAATTAGTCATTAGTTGATTCTTTGGGCAGCTGAGACTACAAAATGAAATCTTCTCAGCAGTTCTGTGAAATTAACACTCAAACACTCGCCTACACACTTCCTCAGTCCCCTTGCTTGCTCATGCCTCCGACTTATTTTTAAACCCCAAATCCCACAAGTCTTGCCTAAAAGTAAAGCCAGCACTACGCTGATGTCTCCGCAATTATTCAGAGCTTTACACACACATTTAGTCATCTTGGGAACGGAGAGGTGTGATATAACTGCGTACTGTCATCATTAGCAAATGTGATTTAATGTGAATGTGTAATAGTTGCTGGCCTAGTGGACACACAGATGCAAGGACATCCAATACTGCAAATTAGCTCCCTCATGAGGCTTATGTTCCTTTATAGACTCAAATACACACTTGGACGTTTAAGTGTGTGGAGCCGAGTGTGCTTGCATGTGTGTGTGTGTGTGTGTGTGTGTGCTGATTGGTGGGTGCTCAGGTGTGGGGTTGTGTAAATCTGTGCGTGCACGTTGTGCGGTGCAGCGTGTAGGCCTGAATTTTGCATGTGCAAAACTGACCGAAGTAGAGTGTGTGTGTGTGTGTGTGTGTTTTCATGCGTGTGTGTGTCTTGGCAGGACAGCATGGAGCGCTGGGATTCTCCTTTGGGTCTGTGTTGGTCTATTCTCGACCAGAGACGCTGGCTCAGTAGACTGGAATCCTTCAGGGCACCAGGGACATCTGATTCCTCCACTGCCTAAGCACTGAACTAAACGCTCCTGCATTATTCATGTGTATATCACTTTATTGCTGTGCAAGGTTTTCACTCAAAGTTTCTGCTGCACCGTTTACTGTACCTAGCCCCTAGACATTACTGTCAAACTTTCCCCAGTCCTTCCCTCTCTCCTCCTGATCCCTTCTTCCATGATGACAACAAGATCTTGTCTATAGTATCCCTGATTAATATGGTCTTGGGCTGCATTATGTTGAATGGAAAGGGGAACCTGTGTGCAGAGTTAATGCTCTTCCTGTTGGAGTCTTACAATGTAAGGTCATCCCATAGATCAGGAGATCTACTTAATCCGCTCTCCGGGTCCCCCTGGTGCAAAACAATGAGTGTGGAGATTTTCCACTCCTAGCAACAGATAAACATCCAGGGAAGCAGAGGAAGAGCAAAGCTGACCGGAGAGCCGGGCTGTTGCTGTGGAGCAGTGTTAAAGATAATGCGGTATGACATGCTGTTTTGATCTGGACTGCTTTAACACAAGACGCTTCAAGCCATACACAGGGAAAATGCAAGTCTCTGCTAATTACCTGAATGAGTCAGAGAGACAGAGAGAGGGAGAGAGAGAGAGAGAGAGAAAGAGGGAGAGAGAGCGCTGTTAAGCTCTGCCAGCAAACTTCCACACCTTCTTGACCTGCATGTAGCGCCGAGCTGCAGGCTTCATCCCTGGTTGACACAGCGCAGCGCTGGCCTGCCCTCATTGTGTTGTGCTCCAGTCTGACATGTTTGGTGGCAGTTCAACTTTGATACGACAACACTCATTTAGTCATCTGCTTCCGCGTGCCTGTGTGCTTCATTGTGCTCGCTCGGTCCTCAGAACGCTCTCTTTCATTTGGATCTGAGCGGTTAAAAGAAAAGAGGGGGAGTCCCACTGGGGACGTTTCTGAGTCATCTAAGTTGTCTGAAGAAATGCTGTACATGGCTGGCAAGCTAATTGGACCCTTACCAAACCAGAGACTGCATCCACTGCGTGTTTCAGATTAACCGCTGACAAGGTTTGACAGCGAGGCCTTTAAAATGTCAAAGTGAGATATCAGCAAAATGCTTAGCGCACCTTCTCAGACACGCAGCATGTGAATTGTAAAATAACAACTGATAAATATAATGAACAAGTCTCCCCCTTTTGCTCGCCCAAGGGTGAGCCTGCTCACTGTCTCTGCTGGGTGCGAAGGCCATAGCTCAAATTGCTCCAGTCAAGGTATCTATGTTCTTTGTGCGCAACAATAGAGAGTGACAAAATAGAAAGCACAGCTTTTCTAAAATGTCAGACGGTTGGGGTCCTGCTGAAATATCTCCCCTCTTTCTCTCTGTCTATCCTGATCGATAAAGCTGCCTTTGACAATGCTGCATGTTGTCACCCTGACATTTGGTCACCCTTCTTTGTTCGTCACCTGGCTCGGCGCTGAATAAGAATATAACAATGAGATTTAATACAGGATCAATAGCTACACTCCAATGATACATTCACTCGCATAATGAATACTGATGGATGAAAACAAATACCTGCATGGGGAATTTGTATTCTGGACAGTGTGTCTGTAATAGCCACACCGATGATGTTTCATTATGGCTTTTCCGCTTGTGTGTTTTTTCTCCTTCTCCATACAATCAAATAAAGGATATACACATGATTTAATCAAGGCTATGGCGGTAACGTCACCCCGACATCTTGTGTATTTATGAAGAGTGCCATGTGTGTGTGCTTGCATCTATGTGATCTCATGCCCATGAATATCATGCCATTGTTTGCATTTCATACAACAGATATAGGCTTAGTGCAATATGTATAATAAATACTGAAAATGAATTGATCTCTACCACATGTCTAGGCGTGTATATTGAGCTGTGTCTCTGGGGGTTATTCTCATAGTGTTTGTACTATGCATGGGTTTGTGAGTGGAATATACATGTGTGGTTTATCTGTATTTTTGTATTGAGTTCATGTACAAGAATTGTTTACTGTACATGTTGAGTGCAGTGTAATAGTGTGGGGATTCTATGCATTTGTCTGTGTGTGTGTGTGTATGCATGTAGGTGTATAAATAGATACATATAAGAATACATCTGAGTGTATATGCCTATGCGTGTATAGGTGTGCTGCTTAACATCGATTAATTGAATCGGTGAATGTTCAGCTACCTGCGCTGCACGCTGCAGAACAGGTATCCTCCAGCCTGCTGTTGTTTGACAGTCAGCTCAGTGCATTGTGGTGTTTGGTGTTTGGGCTTTGGGCCCTGCGTCTGAGCCGCTGCGTGACTGACGCCTCCAACGCCCACTGTTTAAACATCTCTCCACGTGTTTCCCTTTTGATCAGCGTCTGCCATTCTTACTGATTTTCCAAATCACTGATGCTTGTCAAAGAATTAATTACCTGGATCGTTGCTCCGCTGACTCCGGCACCAGCTGCGGGGTTCACCAGAGAGACCTCGGCATTCTCCCAGCATTCTCAGCTAATCACCCACAATCCATTTCAAAGTCAACCTGATTGGCCCACTACCCGGAGAATAATGTGGAATTAAACTGCATCCTGACAGTAACAGTTTTGTATTTGCATACAGTATACGGCAGATTAGCTTGCAGGGGCCCACTAGTGGGAGGTGAATATCAGCATCAGCGCCAGTGCTAATGGCAGTTGCCTCCTACAGTTTATTAGATAAGTAATGGTGTAAAGCATTCTGCTAAGCGCACATCCTCACTGTGTTATTAGCTGATGTGCAGCACAATGTGTTCATTAACCGTGGGAGATGGAAATTCCAACAGGCACACCTTTTCAGAAGGTGTGAAATAGAGAGTGATTTAAGAGAGCATTAGACTTCAATGCCCAGTACCTGTATTCTTTGGAGGAGAGTCATTTAAATGTTTGGGGAGTACAGAGAATTGGATGCCGCACAATAAATACATCATATTCAGCATGGCTTTGCCTTCAGGGCGTATCTGACCATGCTGCTTGCTGTGAGGATGCATAAGCGGAGAGTCTATAAATATACCCAGTCTGCCTGTTGGTTTGTCGGTCGGCCTGTCCGTCTGCCTGCCTGCTGGTGTGTCTGCGGGGTTGCAGCAGCATGACGTCAGCCGGTCTCTGAGCACTCGCTGACCTCTGTCACGGCAAGAGGATAGCAGCGCGCTCCAGACAGCCGTATAACAGTGCAGACGACACAGGCAGGGCATAAACACGGAGACCCGAGCGCAGAGGGAGATGCGTTACAACATGTTGCAATACAGCCAAGGATGGGCTATCAGAGAGGAGCGCAGACAGGCTGGCTGGTGGAGAGCAGGGTTCACAAAGACCCGTGTTGACAGTTCAGACAAAAATGGAGATCACAGTGAGTGAGAGGGAGCAGCAGAGAGACACGGAGACGTACATAAACCACTCAGTCAGTGTGTCTGTCTAACACACAAACAAACACACACATGCACCTACTTAAAGTATTTTAATTTTAATGTATTTCTTACTTCTCTACCACGGTGTCTATTTGTAAATACAGTAATTTAGTAGATTTGTAGGATTGAGAAACTTGCTGCTGAAAATCAGGCTACAGCTGAACTACATAGCAGTGTGGAAAAACACCCAGAAATGTGTATGTGTGTTATATTGAGATGATTAGTCTTTAGTCCACTAGCCTTGCTGCTCCAGGTTGTGTCTCCTCTGCGTCCCCCTGCCTCTCTGCTTCTCTCTCCTCGTCCGTCTGTTGCAATTTCAAATCGCTGTACTCCGGTTTATGTAGCCTGAATAACAATTAAATTGAAATAGTCGTCACCAATTTCAAAATGCAAAATTTAGTTGCTATTATCAGTCGTTTTACAAGTTAAAAATATTAAAAATTGAAACTTCTCCGGCTGATTTCATGGGGGCTAATTTTCACATCCCTGTGAAAATAAGTCCCTAGGAAACACCAGCCAGAACAGAACAAATCTTCTCTTAGACTGTGAATTTGACACACTCAGACTTGAGTCCATTGTAAGATGCTGTAATATGTTATGTGATTATTGTCGGGTAAAAAAAAAGACCTTTCATTGCATCGATGAACTCTTGGTGTCTTGCTTTCAAAAGTGTATGGGGGCAGCAAGCTGGAGAAGTTTCAGCTTTTTGTTATTTTCATCTTGGTAAAATGGACAATATTTCTTCAACCCAACTGAAATCATTCTGATTAGAGATTCTGTTGACGTGGATGCTGAATAAAGTGATCTGATGAGATGTGCATTTACATGCCCCAAAGCACTTAATCAGGCTCTAACTTTTTTGACATGCGCAAAGTTGTTCCGCCTGCAGCGTCTAATCTGCCGGAAATATAAATAGATTACAGGCTAAGTCATGTTCGCCAGTGGTTGCTCTCCCATCAGGTCACCCGTAAGACTGTAAACATAAAAACTGGCTGGGTCAGAATCACTCTTGCTATTTTGACGTTTAGTCTTGTAATAGGCAGCCTTCAAACTTTTCCAGCAGTTTTTTGGTGGATTCTGCCTCTGTTCAACTTCTCAAACATGTACTTGAGCAACTTGTGGTTTTGAGCCTTTTGACCACAGAGGTGATCAACAATCCCTTAATCAATCCCTGTTCATCTTTTATGTTTGGGGTCAATTTGACCCCTGCAGTTTAAACTTCGACAAAATTATTAGAACTACAATTGTTATCAAAGTTTATGTGTCAGGTACTTTATGTTTCTTTGTTGATGACCTAAATAGCCCTTTAAATAAAACATAACTCCCTCCCACCCCCACTTATACCTCCAGTATTCCTATTACGTGACAATCGAAAAATATGCAAATCACCATTAAATCTCACTGATTGATCTGAAATTTGAAAGAAATATTAATTTTTGGTGTTTTAATGGCTTTATATTATTTCTAAGTACAGATTTTTGTTATTTATAACCAATGCGTTACAAAGTGTGAACAGGACATTGAAAACATATCATCATGTCAATTTCATCTTTACCCGGTAGTGCCCATTACATTAGGAACACTCATTAAATATGAAGCAAAAAAAATGATGTTAATCATTCATTTAGAGACGTTAAACATTGGCTGGGGTCAAATTGACCCCAAACATAATAGGAGGGTTAAATGTTATTAATGACATATTCAGGACCAGCTTATCTGGTTTAACTATGGAAAATAAG
>OMLB01056184.1:0-10757 GCA_900302555.1 Myripristis jacobus
CCCCAATAAAAATCTCACCACCATCATTTTAACAGCTTTGTCAGTGAAAATGAAAATTATAGTGCAAAAATTATCATTGCTTATGAAATCTTGAACCTTATCACAAAGATTTTTTTAAACCATGTTGTTAAGCCCTACAAGGCATCATAATTTGACAGTGATAGAGCGATGTTTAAAAAATTACACACAGCACCTTTAGTAGACTTAATAAACACAAACTGGGACTGCAGCTAATAAATTTGAAACTTCAAACGATTTGTCTCCTGCTTTTCCTCTCTCTGTTTTCTTGATCAATCGATTAGTTCATTTTTAAAGTCAAAAATCCTGAAAGCCTCATGAGCAGTGATGAGATGATGAGAGCTTTAAGTAATGTCTTCATATTTTCTCTTTCTGACCAGCAGCCAAAAAACCCTCCACAGTAATAATGATATATTTATGTAACGAATATGAAAATCTCATCATCTTGATGACCTTAGTGAAACTGGAATCAGCAAATTTGCGGGCATATTACTTGATGAATGATGAAAATGACTAATTATTTATTGAATTAAAAGAACTTTTAGTCAGCTAGTAGTCTCAGCACTAACAGAAGCTACGGTAAAGAGTCAAAGATTTGCTGCTGCTGCTGCTGATTCTTCTGCCGGCAGAGTTTGAACTTTCTCCATCAAAGGGAGAGAGGGAGACACCGCGGTGTCTGTTCCCTCTGATCCGTACCGTCAGAGTTCGCTCCAGCTTGCCGGTGACGGTGCTGAAGCAGTAGAGCACAAAGTCTTCGCCCACGCAGTAGATCCACTCGCCGCGGGGCGACAGCGTGCAGCACACAAAGTCACCGCCTTCCCTCTTACCAGAGCTGAAACTCCTCACGATCTGCCAGGCACAGGGGTCACACACACACACACACACACACACACACACATACATCTGAGTATAAAACACACCTTATTGCTCGTGTCTGAGAGGAAAATCATGGGTAATATCACACCATACTGTCACCATAATTTTACAGGTTTCATAACAAACTGGAAATTAAAAAAGCTCCTCTACATTTTTCATTACTGAGAGGAAAAACAGAAAACATCATTACATGCTCTGAGGTCGTGACTTTAGCTAAGAAGCTTTACATCTGAAATAAGTTAACTAACAAAAATGTCTCAGGAGTAAACAGGGAAAAAGTCTGCCTCAAACTGGAAAAATGAAAAGTGTCCTCTCAGATTATTTCACTCTGAGGTAGGGAAATCGTGAAAATAATCCATTTCTTTGAGGCAAGTTGGGGAAAAAACAACACTGACGTCAGGACACTCCCTGCAGCGTTCACTGAGCTGAAAACTGAGCTGACCTGCCCCTGCATGTTCATGATGACCACCGTGTTGGAGCGGTTACACACGACGAAGTGCTCGGGGTTTTTGGGCAGCAGGATGACGTTGTTGACGGTGATGTCGGTGCCGGCCGACGTTCCCAGAGGCTTGAAGGTGTTGGTGCACTCGGTGGTCTTCATGTTCCAGATCTGAAGCACAGTTAAAACGTTACTCAGTTAGGGTGGACACACACACACACACACACACACATACACAGGCATACGGCAGGCACTGGATATATAACAAAACCTGAAAAATGAACGCTTTCGGCCTAATAAGTTCATAAGTGCCCAGTTTTCCCTTGGGGATCAATAAAGTATTCCTGATTCTGAAATTCCCATGTATTTCTGATCTGGTTTCCACACATTTCAAGAGCCAAGTGTCATGAAACTCACTCAAAAATTACAAATGTAACATCTATGCCGTTTATATTCTTTAATTGTGCCCGATTCTAAAATGATGCTAAAACGTGGTGGACTCAAAATTATTCATTCCACATTCAAATTTCTATCAACTTTTTTTTTTTTAAATGGTAAACTGTCTGTTTGTTTGAAATCAGTCGGTGACAGAAACAATAACCAACACAGGAAACAAAGATTAATGAAATTTGTACCATCTAATGCCGTGTTGTCAAACCATATGCGGTGACAGAGATGAGAGTCGGCAGGTTTCTGCTGCAGCCAAACGCTGCAGCTGGTGGCTTCACTGATCACTTCCTCCTCTCTGGGCTGAAATGTGTGCTAATCAGAGGAATCACCTGCTGCAGCGCTCGCCTGCAGCCAAGACCAGCAGACGCCCGGTCCGTCATGACACTGTTTCCCAACCTGGCGCTCAAGCGCCGCCTGTCTCTCGAGCTTTTGTTCCAGCTCTGCTCCTGCACGTGAGCCAGTTAAGAGCTTAATGCTGATTGGCTGAGCAGGAGAAGGACGTCCACCTGAACAGGAATAACACAAACACTGCGATCCACTGTGTCACTGAGCTCATTCCAGTGCTCTGCATGGACGGCTGCAGTCAAAATCACTTTTGCATGGCACGTCTCTGAATTTGACCAGTGGGTGATAACAGCCTTGAAATAATATCCCAATATTTCAGGATCAATTGCAGGAACAATATTTACTACAAATTACCCTGAAATATTGTTATGGCGGGGGGGTTGTCTACTGAAACATATTTGAAAATTCATTAGCCAATATTTGTCCCACTATTTCTTAACTCACCATTTTAAGTTTGCCAGTTTGCCACCTTATTTTAGTGTTTTTACTCCATTTTAACTTGCTCACCTTGTTTTTCTCAGCTGTTAATATTCCTGGGCAGAATGGAAAAAACTGAACTAACTGAGCTGCTATATTCCTGATACCAAGATACAGCACTTTTTTTAAAAAATCACATACAAACCTATACCAGTATTATCGTGGATAATATGATATGGCGCAGCCCTAACAGTGATGTGCTTAGGTTAGATTGATCTTGCCTGATTTTACAAGTTTGGATGTGAACGACTCCACTGCACATTTAAAAAAAAAAAATGTCGGACAGCGGGGAGCTCGAGGGCTGGGCTGGGCTGGGAGACCCTGATGCGGTGAGGCGGCTCTTTCTCCTACCTTGACGGTGCCATCGGAGGAGGCGCTGATGATGTGGTGGCCGTCTGGAGTGAAGGTGGCCTCGTTGACGAAGGAGGAGTGACCGCGGAACTCCTTCAGAGATTTACCGGACTTCAGCCCGTGGACCCTGACGCACAAACATGAGGGATTTAAAACACAAGGTCCAAAAAAAAAAAAAAAAAAAAAAAAAAAAAAAAAAGACTGAGGAGCAGGGATGCAGATGTCTGTCGAGCGGTTGACTGAGCTGCTGTCAGGCCGCTTGAATGAATGTGTTTTGTGAGTTTACCTGATGGTCTGGTCGAAGGAGGCGCTGAGGAGCTGGCTGCTGTCCTTACAGAAGCTGACACAGGTCACGCCTTTACTGTGAGCACGCTCAAACCTCCTGAGACACTGGCCGCTCTGGATCTTCCACACCTGCACGCAAAAAGAGTGGGGGACAAAGTATACTTCATGATCTGCCTTCTTTTGCTCAATTCACATGTTTTACACCCCAATTTCTGCTTTTCGATATGCACTGATATCTTAATTTTTATGCTCAGCTAATCTGACTGGGAACTGAAATGAAAAACCTTCACTGACAAACAGGAAATAAACTTCATATTTAGATGAGCTTCACAATCACCAGCCAAATGTGCAGGAAGCTCAGTTTCCCAGGATAAATGTGAGTTAAATAATGCTAGGAGAGGTAACAGCAGTTCTAAAAAGAGGTTAAAGTATTTTCTTTTCCGTTGCAGACCTTGATCTTTCCGTCCTGAGCCCCCGTGGCCAACATCTCCGTGTCCCGGCTGAAGCACATGCACAGCACAGCATCGTCCATCATCATGAAGTTATCCTGCGCCTGGTACTTCAGATCCTGTCACACACACACACACACACACACACACAAATATGACAAATATATGACGAAAACAAATATGACTTGGTGTATTCTCTAAGTGGTCAGACTTGCACTGTGATTAAAATCCATGCAGACATATCTCAAACAAGCCATGTAGAGAGATGGCAAGGAGGAGAGAAACAGAAAAAATAACACATTTAAATGAATAAAATCATGGGAGATGCATAGCAGCCATCTTGTAAAAGGAACGACATTGTTTTGTGTAAGTGAATCTTATTTTCCATGTGTAACTTTTATTTTTTTGCTGCCATCTTGAAGAAGAGATTTTGCACCTCAATGGGACCTTCCTGGTTAAATAAAGGATAAATTAATAAGAATAACACACATTTTTGGGCCACTGCAAACATACAGCAGTGTGTATGATCACATCTGTATGATCAAAGCCTTTGGTGAAATGTGTACATGTAGCCGATTTGACAGAGCCTGGCAGTTAAATCACGTCTTGCTTGTATTTTGTCACCTTTCTGATTTTGCCGGTGGTGAAGTTCCAGACCTCGATGAAGCCGTCGACGGAGCCGGTGACCAGATACTGACCGTCAGGGGAGAACCGGGCACACTCGACATGGGACTTCTGTCCAAACTGTGTGTGAGGGGCGAGTAAATCACATTACGACACTTACAATGAATAAGCAATGAACATTAACAGCACTGACATTTAAATGTCAGTATTATTCAGTCAGACTTCTGGTATCACTTTATTTCTCGATGGCCTGTGTGTTAACCTCTGAACGTTATGCGTGCACCGAAGTGTTAAAAACTTCTATACGTAATGTACTAAAAAGGGTGTAAAAATACAGTTTTAGTCCAACTACCTGCAGTCTTGCACACTTTATAATCAGTGTCTTTGCACCCCTTTAGCTGCATTATGCATTATGGAGATATTCATCAGAGTATTTATGATCATTTTTCACTGGTTAATAAACTGATAAAGCCATTGTGAAGTTATTGCCTTTAAAATAAAAGCCAAAACAATAATGGATGTAGAGGTAAAGTGATTATTCTCAAACTGCTCTGCTACACAAATTTACACCTGAAGCATTTAATCATCACCAGACAAAAAGGCAAAGCAGATAACAAGCTACATTTGGCAAGAGGGAGCGCAGCCGGCGTGTGCTGGGGAAAACATTTTACTCAGTACTCTGAAGAATTTGTTTTGTCTATCAAGGTGTGATAAGGTTTTGACTGAGCAGACTGTAAACAGAGGGGAAGTGCGGGTACCTTGATGTGCCGGCTGAGCTGCGTGGGGAAGCGCTCCTCCTCCACGTCCTTGACGGCCGCTTTGCCTCTGAACAAGTCGATGGTCATACCAGGAGGCAGGAGGCCCTGATGCTGCTGCCACTTCAGAGACTGAGGGAGGGCGAGGGAGACGACGGGACAGCCACAATCATTCTCACTTCTTAATTTAAAACTAACAAAGATGAGCCTGCAGTGGGCAGAGATGCATGCTGGCAGCTTCAGCCAGAGGTAACTGCTAACCTCTAATAACACCACAACACCCAGAGACGGCTCAATAGGACATTTCACAATTTTAATCTAGATTTTCCTTGTTTTTCACTGGATACTACGACTAACTGATGGGCATGATGGTTCACACATAATTTTTTGGGGACTGCATATTCTGAGCACAAGTAAATTGGGGCTTATTTGACAGCACTCAGCATCTATTATAACATTCTTATAACTTTAATCACATTTTAACGTACATGAAAAAAACATAGATTTTATGATTCAGCCGTTTGATTTAAAACATAAACTTGATTTAATCAATTTATTGCCCAGCCACAGTTTCCGCTCTACCTGAAAAGTCAAATTCACTGACTTTTCATCATTGAAATGTTTAATTTACATTACAGAAATCTTCCTTGATCAAATTTGTAAACACACTTCATATTCAGAGGTCTTAAGAAAAGTTTATTATTCTGTTTTATTCAGCGGGGGAAGTGAACATAATATTAACACAATGGGAAATAAATGTTATGTTTGGTGAATACCCAATTACTGTTTTTTGTTTGTTTTTTGTTTTTTTAAAATTAAGGCTGTCAGAAATGTAATACATTCCTTGACTCTCTGGCAGAAACACTTGTTCAAACCTCCATGACCCTTGGGAATCCTGCTGATTACATTTTCTGAGGTTAACCTCACAGCTCCGAGTCTCCGGGTCACTCACCTGTCCCAGCAGGGCCATGAGGCGAGAGGGCGGCACCACGCTGACCTCTCCCGCCAGAGCCTGAGCGATCGCCGCCCGCCGCTTCTCCTTACTGCTGCCGTCTGGGTAGGCCTGCACGACAGCGCAAACAACACAACTCCACCCATCTGTCACACGCTCACAAGGAGGGACTCATGTAGAGATTCATTTTGTCTTGCACGCCTGACTGCACAGACAGGACCTCATCTTCTCAACACACACACACACTTCATGTCTGCGTACAAAGGGCGTGAAATTAACACCCACCTACTTCCAAACGCTAGTGAAATTTGACTTTGGTGGATAAATCTGTATGGGTCAACTGTTTTTCAATTCAACACAACATGTATGTAGTGATGGGTTTAGCTAAAGTGGATTTTTCAGGGCTGAAGTTGACTTTTCATCTCTTTAAATTTTCATCTGGTCACTAAACTGAACTGTAAGTCTGAAATCTTGCTTGGCACAGTCTTGGCCTGAGCTCACCTCTCTGGGGTCGAAGTAGGAGCGAGCCAGCAGGTTCTCCAGGTGGATGTACCTCTCCGGCTGCGTCTGTTTCAGCATGATCATGGGGTCGGTCTGCCTGAGGAGGGAACGGGCTGCACCCAGCTCTCTCAGCTCGATCAGCTCCAACACCACCTGGTCAGCAAACAGCACAGACACATTTAGTGGTTTAGAGGAAACTTTAAGCCAACCCGCATCCCTCTGTCTGCCCTGCAATCTAGACTCAAGATAAAAGGCAAGAAATGATGATGAAATGATGAAAGGTGAAACTGTAGCTCCCCGAAAGACTCCCATCAATTAGCAGAGTAATTAAAAAAAACAAGAAAAATCTTTACATTTAAACCAGAACAGAATAACACTCCGCATGTCTATTTCATGAGACAGGTGTGTAAGAGAAGGACAAGTAGATCAAAAGCTGCAAATGAACCCTCACACACTGTCTACCTTGCAGTGATACAGTTATTTAGGGATGCCAATATATACTGGCATGTTTTTATTGGCTGATAAAGGCTTTAAAGTGAAATATGGGTATTGGTCAAAAATGAAAACTTCTACCAATATGACAGGCCAAGATTACACTTTTATTGTGGATGATTGATGCTCCAGTGAATATGAACATTTTAAAAAGAATTGTATTTTATGTCTGCATCTGCCAGTGGGTCATCAGGATAAGAGTGATCATGATAATATTACTTCTACTGGCAAAGTCAGACAGCGTGCAGCCAATATATTCAGCCACTCACCTGCTCATAAAGGTCTATGAGGGTCTTGTCTGGCAGCTTGAGGGACTGGATGGCTTGCAGGACGGTGTCCCAGTGGCCGCTGTTGATATCTGCCACAAAGCTCTCGATACTGTCCACTGTGTTCAGGGACACCGTGGTCTCCTCCTGCAGCGTGGCCAGCGTCCGGTGAAGGTTGTTCTCTTTCAGGTACTGCATTATCAGACGAATCACGCTGTGGGGAACGGAGATGGTGTGAGACAGGCAGCAGGCAGATAGATAGATCGATAAATAGATAGACAGATAGATAGATAGATAGATAAACAGGCATCCAGTAGCTCAGTACAATAGATACACTGATAAATGTGATAAACACACTCAGTCCAAATTAGAAATTAGAAACAGAAATGCACACCATATTTGTAGGTTACAGTAAAATGGCCTGAGCATGAACTAACAGCCCGCACGGCACCTACTGTACAGCCTGTATTGTTGACAAATTAGCTTGTGCAGTAGAAAAAACACAATAATAAAATACAATAAAGAACCAACAGCCTGGGTAGGTGGCAGACTGATGTACATAAACAAGGCGCTGTCAGTGTAGAAGATGAATAATTGATTCAGCAGATGGATAATAAATCCATGGTGCAAAGTATGAAGTGACAGTGTATAAAGTGATCAGAGATCAGCTGAAAGACTTCAACTGAAACAGGAGGCTGGATAAGATGTTTAGTGATTTGGGAACAGCTGACCGGGATAATATAAAACTTAATCGAATCAACGATCAATAAAAATTCAGTGATCAATACAATGCTTTGTGGAGTACCTGTATTTTGTCTACGTCTATCGAGAAATTTGGCATAAATATGGAGGCAAGAAATTTTGTCCGTATCGTGCCGCCGTACCATTATCGCTAACGTACATGTTGGCTGTGATTAGCATGCTAACGCTCCTAACATTCAGACTTATCAAACTGCAGATTCTGTGCAGGATTATGTTGGAAAACACATTTCAACAACAGGGGGATAATGTCGCAGACTTGTCGGCATCTTTCCTGCTACACGTGTGACTAAGTTCTCTGTCTTCACCTGCCTGATGTGATCCTGCACCTCACTGTGTGGCTAACGCTAGCTAACTTAGCCTATGCCAACTGCCACATTTTACAACTCTGTTACCCCAAACAAACCGGATACCCAGAGAAACAACTAGAAATTGAAGCTTCAGCTTGATTAACGCAAAATAAGTTACAGTTAGGCTTATTTTTAAACACCGTGATACCAAAGAAACTATTTACATGAGCAGATAACTTTAGCTAACGTTAGCTTAGCTTAGCGCGCTAAAGCTAAGTGCACGGACTGCCGGGTGAAAACGGGCCTCCGAAGCGGAAAATTAAGCCGATAAATTTGATCTATAATCGATACTATTTGTAGGTATTAGCTGCAGTACTTACTCTGCTGATTCCACTTCCAGAGACATGTTTGGTTTTAGGAAAACTGTGCTGTACCGTTAGCCGAGTTTCTGCAGCAAAGAGAGACAGACCACGCAAACACGGAAGTACAGGCTGCAGTCAACCACCTTCAAAATAAAAGTCTCATCCTCAGTGTGCACGTTACATACAGCAGAACTGAAGCACATCCACAAGTTCAGGAGCTCATTACTGACCTTGAACATGATCAATCTGACATTGACTTCATGGTAAACTTATTCTATATGGTAAATTTCACATACATATTTGAATGCAGAATTATTGATGTCGTTTTAATATGTGAATTTAAAGAAGACTATCAAACTCATAAACACTAAAATTGTATTACAACTGTCCAATTGTATTGTGAACTCTTTAAAGATGAATAGCTATCTTTTTTTCCAGTAATGTAGTTTCCAAAGCAGAATTTTTATTTTTTATTTATTTGATTTTATTTGAATTCATACTCCTGTTTCTTTGTACAGTATGTTGAACACATGTCTGAAATATTTCTAGATTTGAATGTTTTCAAAAAAAGATTGAACTGGAACTGTGAAAGAGGTCAAGATTAACTAATTAAATAAACAAAGAAACAAAGTAACAAACAGGGAAACAGTTTTAGAGATGTGACATATTTTGCTGATTAAACCAGAAAGTCATAAAAGTCTTTACAGGAGGGCACCTCACCTTGTTATGATGTGGTGAAAACTGATGAATGCCACTCAGCTCTCAAAAAAATAGAAATTGAAAATACGTCAGGAGTTAAGAATCCCATATTTACCCCATCATAACCCAAAATATAAGGACTTTTCATTCCATTAAATTCATGACAGGTGTTTAAAAGTGTCACATGAATTTTACTGGGCTTTACAGCCCTGCCATCTTCCACACAGGGTCCCCAAAAACATCTTTTTTTCTATGAAACCTCAATTAATCACTTGAAAACTGTGTCAACTTCAGATTTCATGTGTTTTAAAAGTTTGTGAAAGACGTCTGAACACAAAAGCTGTATAATTTCCATCAAATTCTCAGTCTACTGTCTTTAATATTTCTCAGAAAATCACCACTGTTCCCTGATTTGCTTCCAAAAACGGAGTCACCTCACTCCACATTGTGTTGTTGACAGTTGGTAGTTAAATATACGGGTCATATACGGGTGAATCGTGCAAAGACGGCTGAAGAGTGACAGCTTCTCAATACGGGCTGCCCTGCAGGTATTGTGCTCAGAGAGCCACAGAGTTTTCAGCAGCTGTCCAACATTTCAAATCAGTTTTCTAAAACTGAATGGCACAACCCACATCTGTCTCGTTTCAAGGTTTACAAACCCTTCATTTACTCGGCATCGTCCGCTTCACTTGACAGTTTAATGGATTGGGAAAAGCGTTAAAACCACCAGGGTTACGGCTCCATTCCCACGGAGGCTACTTATGATTTTTTTTGTATTATTATTTATTTATTTATTTTAAGTAGGCAGTGTGGCTGAAAGTATCTGTTAAATGGCACACCACTGTTTTCACGACAAAGCTGCATGACTGCAGTTTTGGTGATTTTCATGATTTAACTTCAGCTGAAGGATTACAGGCTGAGAAAGTGACAGCTGATGTTATGAATTCCCATTGAAACCAGACTGGATGAACTCAGAAAGCCTGCTGGTCAGTCTGAAAACGATTCAAGCACACAGCTCTTCTGAAACTGCAAAGATGCTGCACTTATTATTCATCTGATGTTTATTCCTGTCAAGACAATTTGGGGGGGAAAATCCCCACAAAGCCTCAAGTATCAACCTGCTGTATTTCTGGGTTGTTTTTTTCTGGGTCTGATGTTCATCTTAGATCAGTGGTTCTCAATCTGAGTCCAGGGACTGACAATGATCCGTAAGGAGGCTCCAGAGGGTCGCCTGTATAATAATTTCACTCCCTAAAAGTTTGCACTGCAAAATTCTCCATTTTAACAAGTCATTTACTCTCATTTTCAGTCTTTTTCCCAAAAACAATGAAAAAAAAACACAACTTTCAGCAGGATGAGATGATCCC
>OMLB01056185.1:0-11905 GCA_900302555.1 Myripristis jacobus
GAATTACTGATTACTACTGTAGAGTCACACACAGAGAGCCTAGAAAAACCAATGTGAGTGTATGTTTTACCACGTAAAAGGTGGTGGCCCACGGACACAGTGGCTCTTGGCTCGCCTTTAATTGCAATAATCAGGCGCAGCACTCCTAATTTAATAGTAATTGTACAATGACAGTAAAGGCTTTCTATTGAACAAAGTGTCCTATAGCAGGACAACTGAACATGTCTTCTCTTGGTCTTGGTCTCTTGGTCATGGTCTTACCCTTTGGTAATGATTTCTTGTGATCATCATTCACATGGAAATATTTCCCAAGACTGGTCAGATGCTTCACCTCGATGTGTCTTTTCAAATTCAGTCCTGATGTGGCTGACATTTTAACTTGTTTTTTCATACCCAGTGGGCACAATTTGCTCTGAAATGTGAGATTTTTTCGGTTGGAATCTGTACCAATTTGTTCATGAAACTCATTCAAATATTTATTTGGACAGGCTTCAGCAGGGCTGGTCGCTGTGGTGTCTCAACTTGCACTAGACATGCCTTGGCTTCAAGTGCGCCGTTACAACACTCATGCTCACGTTCATAAGTTGGAAATGGATATGTTCAGGTCACTGTTCACCAAAAACATGAGCACATTCAATGAACAACATTCATTGAGCGCACACATGCACAACACCGCTGGTCGCAGTGTCCTTCTTTGATGTGGTCCATGTTCCCAGAGCCCCTGAAGTTTCTAGAGCTGTGTGCACACGTTTATGTGTGTGCCTGTGAAGAGAGCTGAAGCCCGAGGATATGGCATAGCTTTCAGAGAGCCACACAGGGACAGAAGACACTGGGGGACGCTCAGGGGACCAGAGCTAGAACGGAGTGAGGCAGTTAGATGGAGAGAAGGAAAAGTGTTGGGGAGAAAGCTGGTGTGCTCTGTGGAGAGAGGCCATTTCGTCACCCCACTGCAGCTCGTCCCGCAGGATACATACAGGGCAGGCGACGTGTGTACAGATGCAACTCCTATCCAAGCCAGTGAATTAAAAAGGCATTTAGACCCCGATGGAATTCAAGAACACATTTCAGCTTAATTGGGTTTTGCATAAGACGAGCCTCAGAGTTGAGCGTTGATTTTGTATTTCTCAGACACTGCCGTCTGACTTAAAGGGACACTTCACTTACAATGCGTGATATCTGTATCAAGCACTCACCGTGTGCTGCCTCATATCCCTGATAAAGAAAGTTTGAGGGTTGATGCTTCTACAGTAGCAAATCAATAGCAAATGTTCAGTTTAAAAAGCTCACCCTCGTCATGCAGTAAAATCCAAGTTTCCCATATCCAGCTGTGTATTAATTACTTCCCATGCGTCACTATATGGCCATGCATGAGAGGACATTCAGGAAGTGGTCTGTCAAAAATATTTGTGTTTGGGAAGTAATGGGCATACAAATGGATACTGGAGACTTGGATTATACTGTGTGACGAGTGTAAGCTTTTGGAAGCATTTTTTCTAAAGTTTTTTGGACTATAGGTTTACTGTGAGGACTTGCTTGTAAAACTTTCTTCATTTGGGATTCAAGGCAGCACTAGAGTCCTTTAAAATGTGTTTGCCATCTTGCTGTTATCCAAATAAAGCCACAACGTCAGTTTCAGGAAAGAGATCATTTGTTACATTTGTTTAGTTAATACCATGTGTAAAAGTGATGTATTCATCTCATCGACACATTAGCTCCATTTGCAGTTGCCATCAGCTTCTTGTAGAAGAGCACTGATTAATATTGTCCGCTCAAAACATAGAATTTGAATGGGTAGAATGTTCATTCTCAGTCAGATCCACACTCGTGAACGTCATTTGGCAGCTAAACAAGTGGCTGTCATAGACTGATAATGCTCTCATTGAAATCAGTTCTGATTTGCTGCATGAGACTCAGAAAGCTGATGTGTTGCCGTGGCAACAGCATCATTTGGGTGAACATTCCAGTGGCAGTTGTGACAGACGTCCTCACACCGTGTCGTTTCACACAACTGGCAGAACGCACCTGCTTTATTTTTTGATGCATAGGCTTTGGAGGAATTCCTACCGCAGGTCTGACTTTCTCCTGTCACAAAATATGATCTAAACACAAAACAAAGCACGAGGAATGACTGAACATCAGAGTGGAGAAGAATTTAACCTTGTACGACCGTTAATGTTGGTCTTTTAAAGTCAAACTCAACAAGGAGGAAGTTTAAAGGAAAATTTCAGCTCTGACGAATCTGCCAGGTCTGTTTTTGTTGTGCTGCTGATTTCTTCAGTGTCGTTTTAAAGTCTCTTGCCAGCTTGCACAGAGGTATCAACTATGTGCATCTACCTGGATGGTGAAGCATGAAATAATACACAATTCCGTGACATTTGGACTTTTTCATTTGAAAAAGGTGCTGTTTTTATTCAAAGTTGTCAGTTTTGGCAAGCTGTATCTGTGTGTTTTTTAAATGTGATCTAGCTTTTACCTCAACTTACCACTGTCATTCTCCCAGTCCCCTCAAACTGATGACTGCACATGTGATGTCGACATCCAAACATTGTATCCGATACTGGATGCTTTGTTTGGGTTTGGGTTTGGGTCATGTCAGCACCGAGATTAACCCTTTCTGTAACTTCACAATGTCAGTGACCGCTTAAGGAAGTGCACAGCTTTAGCTTTTCACTGGGCAGTTAAGATAGCAACGTTACAGACTGACTGGAGGTCAGGTGACAGAGAAGCAAAATTCAACATGAAGTAGCTGTCACCCAAAGGAAAATCTTTGGAGTCTGACAGCTTTTTCCTACTACAGGTATTAAGCTGATGATTTATATGCCAATATATCTTAATAAAACTTTGTATTTATCTTCTCAAATTGGTGTAATTGAACATTACTAAACTTGTAAGAGCGATTGCTGAAAAATTTAAGATGGCTGGAAGTTGTGTGAGTGACTGTTTGGCCAGTATTGGATCCTGATAATACACTGCCATTTTGTATGTCATATCAGTTTTGTTTTTGTGTTTATTGCAGTTTAGAGGTGGTTGGTTAGTTTAACAGCTATTGACTCCATCGCGGTTGCTGGTTCTGTTGGCTCTGACGTCTGACACGATGAACAGAGAGGGAACCTTGACATGGCGCATCCCGTCTGAACACGGTGTAACTGTGAATCTCATGTGCTGTCAGCAAATGGAAGAGAGTTGATTCACATGTCAGCCTCAAAATTCTGTGGAAGTCATGTTGGGTGAAGCAAAGAAAATTACTGTGACACACTAGAAATTGTCTTCTCTGTGCCTTTCAGTTCTTCCAGGTAGGGCTGGACAGGTAAACAATAATGATAATTAATTTTCCTCAATAGAAAAATCAATAAAATGTCAATAAATCTAAACAAAAGCATCTTTTTTAATGGACCCACAAATAGCCAACTATGTGACAGCAAAGGAAGATGATGCCGTTGCATAACCAGTAACGGTTGACGAGACACACACTGCACACATCAACCACACACTAAATTGTTATGCATAGCTAAAGGAGATGAGCATAATTAGCATTCTGGTTTCTCTGGATTTCACTCAGAATCCAAAAGTTGCCTTTAAATGTATATGTAAATAATTTTTTCATATATAGTGAGGTAATTGTTAATTAGATGGATATACAACCAAAGGTGGCCACGGCTTCAAGCAGTCATGTAGCTTCGTGTAGACTGGACGGTGCCCATTTTATATCAGCTAAGGTTATGTGTCTACTCTGTGATTTCACTAGAAAGCCTAGTTTGCATAAACACCAATGAATATCTTTTAATGTTATGACCGGGCTTGCAATTAACACTTCCTCTCAGCCAAATTTTGTAAATGACTAACATGTTTATAACTTCTAAATTAATAAACATTTTAGCATGTATCAAACCTAAGCGCAATCAGGTTTTAGGTGCAAATAAAAAATACTGGCTTCTGAAATTATGACCAAATTGCCACTATGTAAAGATTATGAAAAAGTTTGCTTCAGATCCTGATTATGACTAAGCTACAGGAGCAATGCACCTAAGATTTTTAATATGGTGAGGAAAGTAATAAGTGAAATCTGACATTACAGAAAAACAGTTGCAGAATTCATGTTTGCATAACAATCGAACTCTGAACTATGCATGCCAACAACACAAAATAATGCTCAACTCGCAGTTAGGATGTAGTTTTCTGTTTTGTTTATTATCAGCCAAGCCTCGTACACAGTGGTCTTGTGTCCTTGTCTTTGGCTGAGGAGGATTTCTGGCTTCAAGACACAAAACTCAGAGTCTATGTTATGGTATCTGATGGTCTGTACGTGACCGCAGATAACATAATCATACGCATCGAGTGACTTGTATGCTCGTAGCTTCTCTCTGGTGTACACGCTAGGTTTCTCCACCAAATACGTATATATATCTGGCCACTGAATATTCAGCCATTTGTTAACGTCGTCTTCCCACTCACAAATAGCGTACAGATCTGGGAGCCGGTTGCCATTTGATAAATTCAGTTTGTTGGTGTAGCATTCTCGATCTTTGACGGATAAAGCCTTAGCGTAGCTTGACAAGCTATTGTTCTCTGCCACACTTCCGTTACCAGAATGCGTGCGCGGCTCACGTTCGTCATCATTTTTTACAAACAGTAAATGGGTCTGTTAGGTTTATTCAGCTGCTAGATACTGTCCATCTGTTAAGAACCTAAGCTGCAATTTAGGCATCAGGAACGTGTAAGAAGATACCTGTACTTTGAGATACCCACCCCCGGCACCTGAAGCTGTGTGAGAGATACTTAACACCAAAGATGAGCCTGGCATCTTTGTATTTCTGCTGTTAAATGCATGAACATCTTGAGCCACATGCATTCGTTCTCAAGTCAACATGGGCTAAACTGTAGACCATTCTCATAAAATTTCTTTCTACTTGCTATGCAGTAGCCTTCATATTTGCTGCACGGTGGCTCAGTGGTTAACACTGTTGCCTCACAGCATGAAAGGCCCAGTTTGATTCGGATGAATTCCTAACCCTTTCTCTGTGGAAATTGCATGTTCTCCCTGTGGTCACGGGGTTTTCTTTGGGTGCTCTGGTTCATTTCCATACTCCAAAGACATGCAAGTCAGGTGGATCGGAGGCTTCAGCTTCCTCGTAGGTGTGAATGTGAATATGCTCCATTGTCTATCTGTGTTAGCCCTGTGAGGGACCGTTAATCTGTCTCCATGGTGCCTCCCTGCCTCCTGTCCAGTGCATGCTGGGATAGGCTCTAGCCCTGCATGATGCTGAAAACAGCAAGCCAGTGTTAAGAGAATGAATGAATCGATGTAATTATCTGTAAGACCCCTTGTAGAGCGGAATGATCAATAATGCTGTTATTTAATCAAAAACAGGGATGCCCTTCCAGTTGACTACCATTTATCTACAATAGACTTGTGAAGTGTGTGGAGCCACAGGGTTGAGAGGTGGTCTCCTCATTGCTTCTCTACATCTGGAATTTTACCTTTAACAATAACATCAATATTACTCAGCACAGAATCACGGGATCCTCCTCGATAAATCAGCAATATTATAGCGTTAATTTATGACCAATGTTTCTAAATGTCTTAACTTTCTCTGAGAAAAATCGTGGTTTTTCTGTCGTTTTGGTATTTCAAATGGCACAAAATACATTACCCATCAGCTTCAGCGACCATTGCCAGCTAAAGCGGCTACAGAATTTGAAGCTCAGTGATTGGCTGTTGCTTGAGGCAGTGCAGTTTTGGACTCATAGCTGACTTATTTCCTAACATTTTTATGCACGCAGGCTTGTACCTTTCACTTTTTTCAATGAAACCTGAATTATTCCAGAGCAGTTGTCATTTGTTTGTACTGACGACTCAACCAGGAGAGTTTCCTGCCCATCCAGCTGTTAGAAATGCTCACCAACAGTTCATCAGGTGACATTGTGTTTGGGGAAGAGAAGAATATGTTTTGTTTTTTTTTACTTCCAGAGCCCTGACAGCCCAATAACAACCCCATCTGCTTCACAACTCTATAATTTACCGCAGCCGATAAAGCTTTAGCTTAGACGAAGTGGTCTGCCGGCTAACTCATAACTGCTCTTTCCTTCCCAGAGGAATCAAGCCTTAAACTTGGATTAGCAGCAATTTGCTTGCTTCCTATCAGCCTTGAGTGTTAAGTAACAACAGTTAGAACTCTTTATACATTTTGCCACGCTAAAGTGTTGTTTTCAGTGAAAGCAATATTGAAACTAGGAAACAGCCGGCTACCACATTTTAATTTCGTTATACAACCTGTTGTATAATGACCAATAAACTTCCTTGTATCCTTGTATGTCTCCCCCCAGCCCCCACCCCCACCCGCCTTTCTCTCATGCGTTCTCCACACCTGGTTTAACCTTGGTTCAGCATTGCACAGTCGACTAACAAATGTTATTAGTTCAGTTATCCTGCTCTCCCTCATCAGGGGTTTTTGGCTGCGAGAGTTGCCACACAGCCGGTTGTGTGTGAATTATGTGTTGAACAAGCCGTTCTGGCAAGGCGGTATATCAAGCTCTGTATTTTGTCAGTTCGGGGAGGTGTTTGCCTCAGTATAATACTTGGTGGGTGAAAAAAGGCGATCCTTTAGAATGAAGTCTCCATATGGTAAATAATGCACTGCTGCACTCGTCTCTCCCCAGCCCTCTGTTTGTCGTTCCAAATCGTTCTGCATTTGTCTTCTCTTTTGTTCTTATTTCTTTCTTTCTGTCCTCTACTGTATAATCCCGTTTATGTGTTAAATTTGAATTCTTGTGTAATGAGGATCTCTGTCCATCACACACACATACACACACGGCGACACAGGGCATTCCTCCGACATCTCAATATCTCGCCGGTATGTCTTGGAATTCTCCACCTCTCTGCCTCCCTCCCTCCCTGCAGTGCTTTAATTACTTTATCCCTCGTTTCCCTCATCCCTCTCTCCTTCACTCCATCGCCCCGAGCTGCTCCTCATTCCTTTTAATTAATCCACACAGATTTAGACACCTTCACCCTGCTGTGTGAATGCATGCACGCACACACACACACACACACACACTTAAACTTGACAATCCCCGATAGACAGAAACAACTTTTCAAGTGATCTTGCTTCACTTTTAAAGTTTTCCCTCCAGAGGTAGAGGTGGCATCTTAATGTATCATATGTTGTGTTTTGATGCGTGTGTGTGTGTGTTTCTGTGCGTGCAGGGCTCCAGTGGAAGCATGCAGCTCATGGAAACCGAATTCTCCAAGACTCTGGGAGAGATGGTGGCCCTGCATCTGCATCACCAGAAGAGCATCCCAGCATTCCTCTCTGCAGTGACCCTCGACCTCTTCAGCCGGCAAACCACTGTCTGATTTTTTTTTTTTTTTTTTTTTTGAAACCATCTCACACCCGCAACGCTAAAATTCTTGATGTGATTTTTTCCCCTCCTCTCTTTCTTTCTTTCTTTCTCTTTTTTTTGTCACTTGCTGTCTCTCTCTTCAGATGTGAGCAAAGTGATCAAAATAGCCTTGTATTTCTCAACACATCTGACACAGCCAGAGCAATGCAGTGTTGTGTTGCATGAGCGCCTGGTTTTGACAGAACGCACCGTTTTGCTTTGACATCACAACAGTTGAGAAGGCTTCATGTATTCCTCCTTGTATTCTGAATATTTCATCAATTTTACTTTCAATAATACAATAATAATGTGAAATGGTGACACATGAAAACTATTGACATATAGGGTCTGGAACATGTTTTTAACTGTGAGAGTTTGAAATAAACGAAATTTTCCCCCAGCAAGTTTAATTCACACGCAGCACCGGCAGAGACAGCTGTAACAGACAGTTGGTTCTCTGAATCTCTAATTGACAGGTTTTTACTTGGGCCTCATCTCTGTTGACTCGCGTCCACTCTGACTTTGTGTGTCTTCTCCAGCAGCCTCATTTAAAGAAAGGGTTTAATGCAGATATTGTGCCCTTTCAGCCAAATCCAAGTTACACCAGGGGGAAAAAGTATACTAATACCAAGATCAGTGTTTTATTTAATCTCTAACATTTGATATGTGACTGAAAATGCAAAGTTAAATTTGATCACTTATTCTGTTTAGGAATGCAATAAACGGGATTTTTTTCCCCATTGTATTTGTTGAAATGATTAGGCTGTATGCTGAAATTGAAGATATAGCCATTCTTGCAGTGCCAGTGAATGCACTGTTGGTGCTGTCTCCCATCATTGGACACAATTTCAGTTTAGTCGTTGTGTTAAGATTAATTGTAAAAATTCAAAAAAAGATTGATGCCTTATATTCAATCATATTTCCATAATAAGTGTAACATGCAGAGTCTATATGTTCAGAACAGAATTAGGACTATGCACAAGAGCTGGGCAATATATCGATATTACATCAATATTATGATATAAGACTAGATGTAAGCTTGGATTTTGGATATCGTCATATTGTGATATGACACAATGTTCCAGCTGTTCTGTTACTTGCCTCCACTTGCTTGGTCGTCATATCCACACTACTAATTATTGCTCATCAGAAATCTTCTGTGCAAATATATGAAAGCACCGAAAGTCATCCCTATAATATTGTCACAATGATGATATTGAGGTATTCAATCAAAGATATTTGATTTTGCTCATGTCCACCCACTTTGCACTTGCCTTTGCTATCACTGTGGTTGGATACACACACACACACACACACACACACAAAGTTCATAAGGGCGTAATCCAACCATGTCTGAGTCAATGTCTGCACATGGACCATGCAGACTCTGTTCCATAGGACCCTTGTTGTGCTTCATATCACATCTAATCAAACGTGTGATGAGAGTCAGTTTGCTTTTCCATTGGTTGAATCCAGTTCCATTTCCATGCATTTGAAACTGCAAGAGCCGACTTCATATTCCATGTCCAGATGCTGAAATTCAACCTACTCAAGCTATCAATATGGCTCACTACTCATATAACATTTGGAGACGGCTAATTTCATTGTGATCCCAGCTGTTACACAGGTCAGCAGGAGCTGGCAAAAACGGGCCCTCTGCCAAAAATTATTTTGTGAGAATTTGTTGTCAAGACAGCAGATTGCCTCCTCCAAAACGAAGATGGTATTGAATTTGTTGCCGACACTGATTACTGACACTGGGTAGTCCGACGGCTTCTGCTGCGTCTGGAAATTACAGAACGTTGACAAAACAGCGGACGGGAGGCAGCGCCAGCAGAATATCCACTGCCTCTTTGTCTCTGGTGCTTGTTGTTTCGCTAGGAGGACAGAAGAGAGGAAATGTTTAGAACAGCAAAAAGAAGACAAAAGCCAACCTTACCTGTGTCTCTCCACATCTGCCATGTTAATGCTTAGGTTCATGTGTTCTGTGGTCTTAATATACAGAGGCTGCGTTGCACACCTTTGTCGTTTGCTCTCCACCTGCTTTATTTTTCCGTAAAATCTAAGTTCCTGAGCGACCTTATCATATAGATCACCAAATATTCTGTAAACTGTTATAGCATTCCCTTGAACACAAGTTTTATTTAACCTTTATAAGATCTTAACAAAACCCTCGTATGTGAATTTGATTTTGGTGCAAATTATTGTACGAATTGTTTGTGATGAATTTAGTTCAATTTTCTATTTTTTTTGTGTGTATGCCTAAGTGAGAAAGTGAGATTGGTTAAGAGAAAGTTCCATGTTGCAATAACACCAGAAATAAACATGAAGAGAGGAGGAAACCGCAGAAAGAGTGGAGTAATCCAATATAACAGTGAAACAAAGGAAGGGAAGCCACTTATCACAGCAACAAGATAAGTCCAGCTGGTGCACCCATATGTCCCATGAGAGTAGACATTTTTCTTATACACGCTTACATACTGTCCTTTTTTTTTCTTCTTTTTTTTTTTGTACACGAATACATTCTCAGAGCACACAATGTCTCCTGCACACCACATTGCTCCTGCATAGAGGTCATAATTTTATTAGGAAACATGGAAGCAGCAGAGCACATAACAGGAGCGACGTGTGTTATATTGCCGCAAGCTTAACCAACACATATGATCCCATAAAATTGCTGTACCTTTTTTTTAAATGTAGAATTTAATGTATAAATAGAGGAGTTAATTTGACAGTTGTTGAAGAATTTATTAAGTGTATTAACTGTTGTTTTTTCTTCAAAAAAGTAAAAAAAAAAAAAAAATACTAGTAATATGTTACAAAAAAATTAAACAGGGTTTAATCTTTAATCAAAAAATGCTATTAACAGTGTTTTACCATAGCACACATGGGGTCATGGCAGAGATGGTTATGTATAAGGCAGAGAAATAATGTCTGCCTCTTGACCATGATCATTCTGCAAATGCATTCATTTTCAGACTGTTGAGATATATATATATACATATTATTTAATGGAACACAATGCTCCAAAAGTTAGAAAAAAGGCTCATGAAACACAGGATTGCTGGTGTTCTGTTCCTCTATTCAAAAACTGACAGCCTGGTTACTTCTATGAAAGGTAGTAAATCTGTGTAGCTGTGCTTAACACTACAGAGGGAAATGTTTGTGGCAGGTTTTTGAAATGAACAGGGTATTTGAGGGGATTACAACAACAACAAAAATAAATAAAAGAAACAAGGCATCGAAATTCAGAATCCAGTACCAATCAAGACTAAATGAGAATACCACCCGTTTTAGCTAAATTACATCATTTCTGTGTCCCAGGACAGTTCACTCAGCGTGTGTGAACTTGCACCTCGTTTGCCTATGATCAGAAATCAGAGAGAGCCCCACTTGCATTTGAGATGTCACAGATTCAAAATGAGGGGCTGCTTCATCGACTGTAAATGGACCAGTGACTTTGTGGATCCAGAAGTTGTGAAATTGAGTTTTCAGACTCCACAGCTTCGGAGTTGCTGTAAGGTTTATTTTTTTTTTCACTTTGATGGAGCCAGGCTAATGACTAATATAGACCTCAAGCCTTTATGCTAAACAAACATGAAATGTTACCCATAGGAACCGAACCACTGGACGTCCAGAGGGGGAAATAAAACATCTTGTGTCAGTCTTGGTAATTCAAAAAAAGGATACGCTTTTTTTCACAGATCCATGATCCGTAGCCACCGTTGGTAAGTTCCAATATATAGCTTATACTTGGTGGTGTTTTTGGAGTGTGCACTTGTATGGCTTTCAAACCAGAGGAGAGGATTTGCAGTATTACAATCCCAGTGTGCTGTTAAAGTAGGAAACTGTGCACAACAAAACACTAATGGCAGGTGTTAAATTCAAATGAAAACTGCATCCATGTGACGCTCGGGCGAGTGAATGCCACATGGTTAGATTAACATTTGCAGTGCTAAGCCATATTACAAGGAAGATAGTGGCAATGGAAGCAATAGATTTGTGCTTAATCCATGCTGTGCTGCTGGATGTGGCTGGCCAAATTGTTTTTCTGTTTGAATTCTGCCTTCATTTTGTCAGGAAAAAAAAAATAAGTACGATTCAGCTTTCATCCTGGTTATTTCTCTCTCTGTCTTTCAGTACCTGTTAAACCCTCCGTCTCTCCCTGCCGTGCACTTTTTCTGCTTTGCCTGCATCTTTCCACTCTCTTATTCATTCCTTTATCTTTATTTCATCATCCCATCATCCTTCAGTCCAAAACAATTAGTACACCCCCTGATATCTCATTAACTATAAATGAAGTGGTTGAGTGAGGTTGGAAATGCCAAGGCTGAGCTTTAGAGCTGCGCAGCCTACATGAGATTTCATAACACATAACGCACTCATCTTCATCTTCAAGCGGAATGTACACACGGAGATGTGCAATTGCAAAAAACATCCCACCATCTTTAAAAGCAGTTTCCCCATGCATTTTTCATTTGTTAAAAAAGTAAAAAAAAAAAAAAAAAGTTTCAATGAGTTTAGG
>OMLB01056185.1:15028-36287 GCA_900302555.1 Myripristis jacobus
AGCTGTTCATTCAGTGACATTGTTTTGAAGCTAAATGCAATTACACTGAGTCTCTCACACATATATAACAGGTATAAACAGAAAATAGAACTGCCCCCCACGTTGTGATTTTATGACTGGCCTCATAAGATATTAAAACAGCAGCATGTTACATGCATTCACCCAGTCAATGACAAGACAACCCGTGTAACTGCTGACCTAATAACTCATAAGTCTTGATGTTCCCCTCTCAGCCAGCCTCGACCTTTCTGTAATGTTCTCCCAACGCCACGCTGTACATTATTAATGCCGCTTGGCCCATCGTGTGAGACTGTGTTGCAGTTTAAAGTTAGGCGCTCCCTTTTGAGGATTGATTTTAATATGTGTTAATACAGTGGTGAGAGTGTTTCCTAATATTACCTTTATCATCATGCTCCGTCAAGCCTTTCCTCTGCCGGCTGGGCCACATTAGACTGGGGTCTTTTCGGAAAGAAAGCAAGACTAATTCCCGTTTTTAAAAGAAGGTTATTTCACAAAGAGGACCCCGGGGCTGTCGTGAGAAATCAAAACTCTTAAAATGAGCAGGGAACGCTGTCTCCCTGTTCTCTTTTATCTCCCTTAGCCCTCCATTCTTAATTTTGTTGCCTGCTTATTTTTTTTTTCTTACTGTTTCTGTCCTCATGTCTCCTCTAGCCTCCGTCCCTGCCGTAGGCATCAGTGTAAATGCCATGTGGGAAATGTGGGGGTCTGGGCGGGGTTGTTTGTGCCTGTGAGGCTTTTTTTGTTCTTTTGGGGCTGAGTACAGACAACTATGGAGTGGCAGGGAGACAGGCAACATGCACACATAAAGACATGTTTTGGTCATTGCAGCTCCACCATTTCTCCATCTATGATGTGTCTGACAACTGCTTGTGTTCTTAACTTGGCGGCAGGGGAAAGCTGGAGGCTCCTTCTGCGCCGTGCGTCAGCCTGCTTTGATAAGACTGCATCTAGAAAGGGCAGTGCTCAACCACAGCGCTTCAGAACTTGACTTTATGTTGGTTCTCCACCACTGTGAGTAAACATAATACCAGTAGTTGTTTGGTTGCCCTTTACAGCTGCCCCAGTGGCTATAGGACTGAAATCTGTTGTTCTGCCTGCCAAGAGTGCTCTTTAATAAGTTGTCCACTTTTCAAAGACTTCTGTGCATGTCTGTAAATGTTATATGTAATCTAAAAAGTCTGACAAAAAGGATCCCAGTTTGAAAAAGTTTTAAATTGAATTATGCCAAAGTTTCAATTTGATAAACAGTAGAACTTCCCCTCTGCCATATCTAATATTGTTCCAGGGGCATACACACACACACACACACACACACACACACGCACACACACAATGCTACCGAGTGTGAGTTTAAAGAAAGGGAGAGCGAGGGAGATCTGTGATGTCAGATAGGGAGGAAAGAGAAGTTGGGGAGGCAGATGATGTAACCATGGAGACATACCCGACTCACCTGCCCTAGGTTAGAATCACATAGGACAGATCTGAGATGAAGGAATAATGAAAACACCCTGTTAGGACATGTGCGTTTCACACGGCCTTGATCGAGCCCCCGCGCCCTCAGGCCTCTGAGCCACTTGGACTAAAGCAGCTAAAGACGAGGAGCGACGAGCTTTGCTGCTGTTGTACTGAAGCCGCGTTTCCACTCATCTCAGGGAGGATTTGGGCAGCACTCCTATAAATGAGTTCCTCTGCTACTAAGAATCTAAAGGAATGAGGAGGCCATTAGAATACATTAGAATATGGGAGTCTCCACACAGATGTTTTGTTGGAAAGTCAAGAGAAGGAGGTTACCACACTGACAAATATTATGTTCAAGAAGACTGACGGTATTGTGATTCTCTGTATGTTAACTATTCGAGGTCTATGATGCTACACACTCAGCTCATGGATTAGCAGCAGGGTTTTTGGATGGCGTCGTTGGTCTCTATGCCGTGACGTATCAGGCGACATTAAAATACGAGCCTGGGAAAAGTAAAAGAATAACACTGTTCCTTTGTGCTCAGCTGTTGATGCTCCTGAGAGCAATGCACTTACCTTCCTGCTTCACTGGAGCCGCTCATTACAACCCTGTGGTTGAAATGGACAGTGTAACTATGTAGAGAGGGGCAGTCCAAAAAAAGAAAAGCAGTGGTGCTCAGTCAGGCTCTCCTTGGTAAATAAAGACAGCCTTGTTGTCAGAGTGTCTGACAGTTCAATCCCCAACCACATCAAACGGAGCCCTTTGGCTTCCACACACACACAACATCCTAAATTTGCCCTGTAGATGCTGGCCTTCATGCGGATGTGCGGCCTCAGTGCACAGTCTTGGGAATCGCCAGATTGTTTCGACGCTCCACCTTTTCTGGTGTGTTAAACCCTAGATTTCAATTTGAGTTCCTTGTCAAATTAAAATTCAGCAATGCAAGCAATCCTAATTTATTTCACAAAGAACATGCAGCATATAAGTCTCCTCATCCACAGTGCTCTTCGTGGGCCTGCGATCCGGTGTTGCATCACTGTTTTTTTGTTTTGTTTGGTTTTGTTTTGTTTTGTTTTGTTTTTGAAGTCTGAAATATTTTGACTTATTGGGTTTGTCAATATCCATGCTCATCCAGTTATCCTAAAGCAATTTTGGCCCACTTCTACATTTACCCTCAGTTTGAGTGTGAATACATAGAAGGGGTGTAGTTTTGCCAGAATTAATATTTTACAGGGATTATGCAATTTATTTAACAGGATTATATTTAACTACAAGCCATAGACTGTTCACAAATATTAATCAGTCATGGATTAAGCAATTATTTTGGAAATATTTATTAGTTCTTATATTTCCAAGACTATTATGAAGCTACTAAGTTCGTAATTATACATGTAGTTATTATTATACTTTTTGTTTCACTGGTTGAGTGGTCCAACAGCACACCCAAATATTACTATAAAGTTGTAAAACCACTCTGAATTTTTAAAAATTGGCTTTGGGACCCTAGGCTGGGATTTTAATGATGGCATTAATAAGTGATCTTCTTGCTTCGAGCCTCTCAGACGCTCAGCGTGGTTGTGTGCGGCAATGCAGTGAGCACATATCAGGTATCAGGACGTTTTAGTGTGTGTCCGTGTGTCCGTGCGGTGACCGGCACTTTTGTTGTTTTAAGTAGCACTCAAGTAAGAATATCCAGCCATTTTCAAGGCTGAAATTAACATCCTGGGAAGGCTGAACATTTTTGGCCGCATGTGCTGTTGCTCCAGAAAAGGAGACGGTGAAAGAAAGGCTATTTTATTGTGCTCATTTTAATTTCCGACAAGAAAAAAGAAAAGAAAGAAAGAATACCTCTGAGAGATATATGGCAAAGCATTCTCTCTCTCTCTCTCTCTCTCTCTCCTTCTCTCTCTCTCTCTCTCTCCCTCTCTCTCTCTCTCTCTCGCTGTCTCCTGAGTCATTCTCTTGCTGAATATAACACAAGCTTCCACTGAGTTCCTCGCAGCATGCTCCATTGTCATTTCCATCTGTTGTCAGTAGGACCTCTATTTATTTCCACTTTCTAGGCATTGCTGCTTCTAAAACACAGTTTCCCTTTATCATGCTTCAAAGAATAGCAGAGCTGATTAGGGTCGCTGTTGACTGGTCCCCTTGACCGTCTCATTATTGTCTGCTTCTAGGCTAGCGCTGCTACCCTCAGATACATGATAAATACAGGCCATTGTTCATAAACCGAACAGAACAAAAAAACAACAAAAACAGTAGTTAAATACATCGCTACATTGATATTACCGTTATTCAAAGAATGCTCAAGTGAGGCTTAAGAATCAAGCAATTATAAAATTGCAGACAGAAAAGTATCAGTAAAGAAAACAAGAAAGATTTTGATTTCAAAGCAATGCTCAAGTTAAAAAGATTAAAGAAAATGTAATGTTTTAAGGCTGTTGTTTAGTTAAAGCCACAATCTGGGACATGTAACGCAAAACCAACCACAGCTCGTCAGCTTCCTTCTGGAGCTGAGTTGCATTGCAACATTTACTGCAATAGCACTGAGGTGTGTTTCTCTGTAGGATCCATATAGTCCTGCACCGACTGCAGTGTGAGGGGGAGAAAACTGCCTTGTTACCACACAAATTAATGTGCTTTTGCAGTGCTACAAACAGCTGTGGTGATTTCACAAACCCATGATTATGGCTTTAACCGGGCTTAATGACTTGAGCATTCTTAACTCATTAGCAGAGAAAAAAAAAAAAAGTTTTATACAGTGTTTCCATTCACCAATAAACTTTTGATAGTTTGCCAGCTCTGTTGCTTCTGTCATGTGTTTTTCATTAGTATCAAGGTTGGAGTCAATTCTGTTTCAATTCACAAAGCAAAGAGGATGCAATTCAGTCAATATAAGTACTTGTAATTACAAATAATTTTTCCATACAGTGAATACTAGAAGCTCATTTACTCAAAATCAGTTTAACTGAAAAGGCCTTGACCCCTTCCCCTAAAATGAGTTGTTTTGGCACAACTCTGTTCAAAATGAACAGCTGTATTTTTTATATATATATATATATCATCACAATTCTCCCCTCTTTTAGGCCTCCAGTGTTCAGAAATAATGCAGATATCAATATACATGTAGTCCCATTTTCGCCACACGAGTGACACTGATCACACTTCCTCTCTGTTTCACTTGTTCACTTGAAACCCTTGGTGATCACAAAACCCAGCACTTAGTCTGCAGTGGCCATTTGACGTTGCGTCAATTGGTGACATTTTTTTTCTTTTTTTTTTTCTTTTTTCTTTTTTTTTTTTTAGAAAGCCAATAGTTCCTTGTTTGTCTGAGAATCTGTGAAACAGAAATGACCATCTGTAGTGAGAAACTAGTCGCAAGTTTTCCATCTGACAGATCAAGACACTGTGTTGATTACAGCTTGTATATCAGAAACAGAAAATCCAGCTGATAAACAGTATTATTACGCAAAGAATACATTCATCTGTGTGTGTTCGTGCGTGTGCGTGAGTGCCTGTGTAAGTGTGTGTGTGTGTGCGTGTGTCTGCGTGTGTGCATGTGCTGGAGCAGTAACTGCAGGGATGGTGGTGTGTAGATACTCGGGGCCGGGTCAGGGGCTACAAGGGTCAATCTGCTACCACAGTACTTTGGTCTTAGAAATGATTGGAGGAGAGGAGGGGAGCAGTGAGCCAATGGCGGTGGATCGTTTTGTGCAAATTGTCGTTTGTTTGGCAAACTGATGTGTACTGATGAGGAAGTGAACAGGTTTGTAAATAGCAGTATTTAAAATTGTTTCAAATACTTCTTTGTGATTGATCAAGTTTGCCTGGCACAATGGCACCACAGTGGAACCAGAGTAATCCAAAAAGTAAAAACCTGGGAGTTGGGAGGAGAGAAAGAATGAATCGTGGATAAAACACAGTGAAGCTACAGTGTATCGGGAAAGAAGCTGAGAGTTTTACGTCTCTCCTAAGAGTCGTTTTTTGATTTTGAACAGTGCAGATATGTTTCCCCCGGTGGGAATTGAAGACATTCATTGAAGATTAGAATTTTTAGTTCAGTTTAGTTGATTTCAAAATCAAAAACGTACCATTGTAAGTGTCTAGGTAGGTAACTAAGTTGGGATTCCGGTTTCAGAAAAGTCTGAAAGATTTCAAAACCATGTTGTACAAACAAAACAGTCACCTCTGTTGCAAATATAGAACCTCTCTCTCTCTTCTGTACAGCGTTCCCTCTTCAGGAGGATGAGGAGCAGTAGAATATAGCAGGGGTTTACTAAGAGAAATACAGGTTTCTTTTGGCTCAGCACAGAGCACATTCCTCTTGGTAGAAAAGGAGAAAGGAAATGTCTTGTCCGTTATATGTCTCTGTTGGTGTGTACGTCTCTTCAGCTGAGAGGTTCAAAACAGTCAAAACACAGTCACACGACAGAGCCATGCCATATCCAAATAATAGAATATTAATGATGAGGATCATAGTAATAAGAAGAACACTAGTAATGATGATAATAATAATAATAATAATTATAATAGTAATAACAACATATCATTCTAGGGTTTTTAAATTCTGTATATAAAAAGAGTTGAGAGGAGAAGTTGGTACACAGTAGGGTTCTACTATCCCCTTGATTGATTTGGCACATTTGACTCTCTGGTGAGAGCTACCTACTCGTTCTCAGCACAGTTGAACATTACTGTTGCCTGGCTACCCATCCGGAATTTGTTGTTTCAATATTTCACTTCTCCCAAACAGTCTAAATCTGCTGTCTTTCACAACGTCTGATATCACAGCAATATTCAATATTGCAGGGCGTGGTGCAAAACGAAATTCCCCAGCCAACAGATCGTCTCTTCCGAGCAAAATCTCGATCAATCCATTGCCATAATGAGAATACACTGTTTGGTGAGGTTAATCTGCCATGGCCAGTTGTGATGAATGTCAGTCTCAAGGCAGATTAAAAGGGTAGCAGGGCAGAGAGTCTGTTCAGGATGGGTTGCTTGGCAACATTTATGGTTTCTGTTCTTAAGATGTTGTTGTTTTTTTCTCTTCATTCAAAACTTAGTACAAATAGCTACATAGGTCTGAGCTATGATTTTCATTACATTACAAAAAGTAATTCAGTCTTTATACGTTATCTGATTTTTGTCATTAATATCATATTAGTTTGGTCCATGTTTCTCTGAAGCAAAGGCTTAATTTGTGTACAGTGTGTGTCAGTGTGTGGTTTATAAATGAATGTGTGCAAATGGATTCTGCAGATCCTGTAATTTGTGTGTGTGTGTGTGTGTGTGTGTGTGTATTTACAGGTCTTTGTCACGTAGGTCTGTGTCAATATGTTGTGTATGCAGTGTGTATTTTTCAAACTCCAGACTGGTATCCATCTCAGGCCTTCTGCTGGGCGGACACACCCTTCCAGTAGTCCAGTATGTCATGTAGATCCTCATCCTTGGCAAACTGCACCTTTCGCCTCAGTGCGTGTCCAGCCGCCACGTATCCTTCCTCCTCCATGGAAGCCTGCCGATGCCTCTTGCGGTGCAGTTTGAACCTTTCCCACAGCCCCAGGGTTGGGGTGCAGAGGAGCCCTTCTTCCTCTTCATCTTCCTCGGGGCTGGAGCAGTAACTGAGGTTGTGGTACTGGGGTGAGAGAGGGTAGTGTGGAGAGAGCTGTGAGTAGGCGAGCTCCCGCTGCTTGGCCTGCCTGCTGAGGGTGAGGGGGTCTAAGACGGAGGGCTTACGGGCCGCTGGGTGGTGGTGGAGCTCCTGCAGGATCTGAGGGTGGTGCTGCAGCTCCTGGAGGTGCTGCTGGGAGCCGGGGTAAGAGTGGCGGTGTTCGTTGTACTGCCGGATTCTCTGGGCTTCAGCTCGTAAGATAGCCGCTGCTGGGGTGACAGTACGGATAGCCTCTCCTCCTCCACCTCCTCGTTCTCCTCCCCCTCTCTCTCCAGGAGAGGTCCTTTCAATGTAGCGGGTCTCAGAGGAGTGGTAGCCTCCCTCCGAGCGGAACGAGCGGGGACTGCGGGCCGAACCGGGAGAGGAGGAAGTGCTGGGCCGTTTGGAGGTAGGGGGAGCCTCCATACTGTGATGGCGCTGCAAGGAGTGATGGTAGCTTCTCCCCCTCTCTTCTCCTCTTCCTGCTCTTCCTCCCTTATAGACAGGGGAGAGGAACTCTCCTCCTCTTTCTCCTCTTTCTCCTCTCTCTCCTCCCTGATCAGAGAGAAGCACCAGCTGTGGCTCAGCAGTTGACACAGCCCCTCCGCCTGCAGACGAGGGAGATTTGATTCCCTGTTGAAAGGAGGTAGACTCAGATTTGAGGGCGTCTATACAGTTGTTGATGATCTGGTTAACTTTATCGACTTCTTTCGCAATAGTGGAGATCTCCGCTACTGAGCCCTGAGGGTTGGCTTGAGGTGACATATCTCTCTCTCTCTCTCTTTCTCTGTCTCTCTCCCGCTCTCGCTCTCTTTCCACCCCAGACCCTCTGACTTCCATGTAGTTGAGTTTAGCAGGCTTGTGCGCTGGTGTTTCTATCACCTCCTGTAGCTTGTATGGATCTATCTCTCCACCCTGAGGCAGGTAGGGCATCCTGGACAGACTTTCCCCAGCAGCAAGCATCTGTTTCTGGGAAACCGAACCCCCTCCTCCACCTCCTCCCTCTATCTCCCCTCCTCCACCGTACTTGAGCTCGATCAGAGTCCTCTGTATCCTGCTCATCTTCCTCTCCTTCTCTTCCATCAACCTCCTCTTCCTCAGACAGTGGACAACAAGGCCAAGGAAAAGAAGCATGCCAAACAAACAGCCCAGAATGGTCATGATGTAGTGGGTGGCTGACGACTCGTTGGCTATCCTCCCTGCCCCGGCCCGCCGTCCCGTAGAGATGGTTAGACAGGTGTGGTTGAAGCGCAGGGAGTTCCTTATTGAGGCGACACAGTACGTGTAGTCTGTGTGAGGCTTTAAGTTCTTCAACTCAATGTCCTCTTTTTGACTTCTCAAGTTCTGTATGTCTGTGAAGAAACTGTTGTTGTAAAGTACCAAGATGTACATTTTCCGGTATGGATGCGGGATTTGAACTGTAATCACAGCACTTGAGTGCAAAACCTGTTTCAACTTCATGACTGGATTAGAATCAAAGAAGATGGGGCTCAAGCTGATTGGCTCATCGGGAGAAGCTCCAGAAGGACAATCATCCAGTCCACAGGGAGAGGCAAAATCTGGGGGCGGGGTGGTGGAATCGGACGAGCCAATCACAAAGTATGGTGTCACACTGCTGCCGTCATCCGTGCAGACGATGCTGAGCATGTGCAGAGCGTTGCGGTGGGCAGCCATGCGTGGGTTCTGGCTGAGGAGGCTGTAGCCAGAGAAACCTGCAGGAGAGTCGCACACCATCCGCTCATTGGTCCTGTTGGGGAACACTGAGAGCCAGCGGAGGAAGCCCAGCAGCTCACAGGAGCAGTTGAAAGGGTTGGTATACAGTTCACAGGTGGTTAACTTAGTGAGTCCAGAAAACAAACTGCCATCCAGCACTTGGATCCTGAGAGGGATATAAGGGGAATGACAGATTTAACCCCTTGAACTCAACCTTAAATTTCTCCTTAAGTAGCACTTTTTCCCACATTGTATGACAATGACACATATATGTTCTGCATCTGCTAGTTGTAACACTTCACTGAAGCTTCATCACACTCATGTTGAGTGAAATATTCAAACCCAAGGATGCCTTGGTTTTGTGGCTGCACCATTATATCAAATTGAAAATATCTAAATGTCTTGTGCATCATTCTATACATGTTTTCCCTGCAATTCAGCAGGATTTATTTGGTGTCTTTGGAAACCTTTGGATCTCCTCTAGAATTTAAAAGAAGGTGCTGTGGGTTTGCACAAAGCTCCGCCATGCAGCATGCATTTGTAATGACAAGCCCTCTGATGGGACAGTCAGGGTTAAAGAGGACAATTTCACCATCAGACACTCCTGCACTTTTATATCATTAATCTGTGATGTTCAGTGAATTCAAGTTTGTTTGTTTTTTTGTGAGAAAAGGTTGTAATTTACTTTTTGGGTCTGCCCACTTTCCCTAAACCTCCTTTGTCCCCTTCTACCTGAGTTAGTGACGTCCTAACTGACCTCAGAAAATGTGTCTGAAATTGTTGCATCCAGCTGCTGTGTTGATGTGTAGGTGGAAGGAGCAATAGTGATCATGATAGCAATCATAAGAGCAAGAGAGCAAGTTTCTGAAGGTGGTAAAAAGCGAGAGAGGCCTCTGGTCTGCGGAGGCAACTGCTGGTAGAAAAATTGGTATCTCTGCCTTTTATATGATGGATAGATAGATTTCTCTCCTGTATGACTGTGGAGCTTTGGAGCAAAATGGCCAATCTGAAAAGGAGCTCATGCACTTTAATTCTGAGGGACTGCCATTTATCATTGATGGTTCAGATTGCTGAAAATGTTTCGTCTATTAGACTTCATTATAGTTGTGCTGAAAACATCAAATAGGACGCCACGTCAGCCATGTTTGGCAACCTATCCACAGAAACAAGAAATATTCAGCACCAAAATAGAGAGCAGACCCAGATATTCAAGGTGCACTGTCAATAACTGTTTTGTTCTTTTTTGACAAAAGTAAGGTGTCTAACTGTTGAGTCACAGCTACACTCTACTGTCTTTTACGCACAAACACACATACATAGTTTTGTACCTATTCATGGAGAGGTCGATATTCTCTATGTTGGGGCATTCCCAAAAGGTGTTGGGCGTAACGGTCTCAATGAGGTTGGCTTGCAGGTAGAGATACTGGAGCTTGCCCAGGCCTCGCAGCATCCCCTCTGTCAGGTTCCTCAACTTGTTAAAGCCCATCTGGAGAACCTGGTGACAGAAAGACAAGTGGGATTATTCTAATCTCTGTGGAGCCGGCCAACGCCAGGCATCACTCTCTACAAGCAGGTAACACACAGTACAAACAGAAGACAGTCGAGTACAATCCCTCATGTTTCACATGCTGATCTAAGCCTCTACACTGTGCTGTACTGACTTAGATATTTTCTGTTCACATTTTCCCTCCTGGCAGAACTCCAGCACTTGTGGTAGATGTGTAAGAATGCCAGCTCATTATGGCTGTGTTCAGCTCAGTTTGGTGAAAATACTTTGAGCTTTTTTGTGACCATTTCTTGAGGCCAAAATGGGTCTTGCCTTTTCCCCTGTGATTGTGTTTGGGTCTCTGAGCATAGGCACGAATGCAATGCATAAATGGCTGTGTCTGCTTGTGTGTTAGCGCTACGTGTGTGTGTGTGTGTGTGTGTGTGTGTGTGTGTGTGCACTGAGAGTATGCATGTATGTCTGAGTGTATCTGATCACCAACCTGCAGGTTGAATTGTGCTGAGAACGCTCCATCTTCAACATAGCTGATATCATTCTTGGTGAGGTTCAGATAAGTGAGGTTGCCGAAGCGGCTGAGAGAAGAGTAGTGGACTGACCGTATCTTGTTCTCATTCAGCCTCAGATCCACAATGGTGCTGTTGAGAAAAGTGTAAGGACTGTAGAGTTTGGCTAGGATTTAAAATACTGTGGAGCCAGTGTTTACGGAAGTTTTCTTACCTGTTAATGTGGGCAGGGATAGCCTCATACGGTGGCTGGTTCATGCTGCAGATTGCCAGCCACACAAAGCCTTTTTCCCCCTCGATGAGCCAGCAGTCAGATGTCACCATCGGCAACCTCACTACTGACAGCAGGACGAGCCAGTAGAGGAAGGACCTAGCTGTGGACAGGGCCACTGATGACGAAGCTCCAATCACTTTATGTCTCTGCCGCCCCAGCCCTGCCCCTTGGGCTATATGGGATGTCTGTACGGTATCCATGGGAGAAAGCCGTCCAAAGATGCTTGCCATCTAAGGTTTATTTATGCAGGCTAGTGCCATTGAGAAAGGGAGTGTGGGGGTTGTGGCACGCTTTTATGATAATATCCCAGTGTACCTTGGCTTGGTGTTGCCTGTTTCTTCAGAGTGGTGTCTATAATACTTTAGCTGTAGTCAAACCACACAGCTTGATATGTGCCTGCGTCTGCTTTACTTTACTTACTCTTATTCTAACTGTGAGTTGAACTTTCAGTTTTGTTATTCGTGCTGTGTAACTGCCTCAGAAACAAAGGATTAAATAAAGAACAAATGAGTAAGGAAAGGGATATATTCCCTCATTGGCAGCATGTGTGACTAAGTAAACTGTATCAATTGTTTAATTATGGGGTCACATTTGATTTGTTGTGTATAATTTGGCAAGTAAAGCTCTTCCTCATGCCAGATTGGCTGGTACTTATGTCCTCTGTGGCCATCTGCATCTCTGATTGGACAAGCACCTCTTCTCTTTCTTCCTCATTGCTCGCTGCTGTGCACTTGGTGTGAGAACCGGTCCCTGGAGACAGACAGAGAGACAGGAAGAAACATGGCGGGGAGGTGTTACAAAAGAATTGCGAGTGAAACACAGGGGTTTATTTTGTGAGATAGCAACAAACTCAACCCTGTTACCAGCATGATGAGATAGAGGTAGTTAGGTCTACTTGTATAACAGTCTGGCATGCATTCACCCACCTACCCACTCACCCACACACACACGCACACACACACACACACACACACAGAAGCATGCATGTGCACGCTGGTATGCACAAACAACTACCTATGCACAAAAGACAATTCTTGACAAGTCCAATTAGCACACATGGGTGCAGATACACACACAAACACCTGCAATGCTTAAAAATACACAGTGCTTGACGCTGCTGACTGTGTGTGTGTGTGTGTGTGTGTGTGTGTGTGTGTGCACACGCTCACACACTCATGCCCACATTCTCTAATGCCACAACATTAGCTTCAGGGCCCTGATAGGCCTGGGCTAAGGACGGCCATGGCTCTGATACTGTATCTAATTAATTAATCTGCTCTAAATAAAACACTTCCTGGGAAAAACAGCTGATGTCTGATGGAACGAGAGAGACAGGAGGAGGGGGGAATGAGGAGGCTAGAAAGAGCTACGGAGTAGAAAGGAGGAGGAGGAGCGAAAGTGGGTACAAGAGAGGGGTAAATGAAGGATTGTTGGGGGAGGGGAGAGAGACGGGGAGAGGGATGAGAGAGACAGGGGGATAAAGCGCTGAGAGATGGAGGCAGCGCCTGAGTAGCGAGGGGATTCTGTGAGAAAAAGAGGAGGCTGGAAAGAGAGGGGAAGTGGAGTGGCTCTCTGTCTGGGGAATTTTCGAGAATAGTTGCTTCTCCTTCTCTTTGAGAGCCCTCTTCTGCGATCTTACACCAGCAAATGGGATATGACGTCACGGTGGGGTCGAGCTGGAAGAGTGGGAAAGAGCACAGGGTCCAGCCTTCCTCACAAAGGTCTTTTGGCCGTCACTCCCTCCTTATTGATCACACATGAATAGCAAGACGGAGAGGTGCTGATGTGTCACCCCCGATCCGTGGAGAATGAATAAGAGCATAGCTTCTGTGAATGGGGTACACATCTTATCTTGACTTTTTTATGTGCTTTCATAAGCGTCACTCCGTGTGACTGTGTGTGCATGTACATGAGTGTGTGTTAGTGCATGCGGGTGTGTATGTACACGCAAGGCATTTGCACCCAGTCAGCACAATCTATAATTGATGGTGAGACTTCCTCCCACGTAGCATGAGACAAACTACCCAGTTAGGTCACCAGAGAAAGGGTAGGAACTGCTGCCAGCTACACACACACACACACACGCACGCGCGCGCACACACACACAGCAGGTACAAGCACAGGAAATGTCCATTTTGCTGACCTAGGGTTAATCTAAGGTAAACAAACTGTTGAGAGCAGCAAGGGCGGGGTGTGTGGAGATGCAGCGCAGGCATGCAGAATTTAGTTAACATGCGGTGATGTCTGATTTCTGCCTGACCTTTTTTGTTCCAAGGTAAAACAAGCGATGTTGACCGAAAGGCCAAAAGACAGGACAGGAGAGGGGAGTGGCAGAGAGCCCAGATACAATAAAGAAAGGAAGTGGAGAGGTAAAGTAACAGTTACTGGCTTGCACTTGACCTCCTTTTGTAGTAAATACGCTTTTAGTGGCAAACATGATATGTGCAGAGGAAACTGTTGAGAGTCTGTCAGCCTCTTTCCCGTTTTGCATCATTCATTGCCCGCCCGACCAGGCTCGTATCCCGGGTGCGTGCGCACATCGCTGCCTATCGCTGAGGAGGCTCAGAACCACATGGAATATTCTAACAGCAGCATCATGACTGGCTAGTTTTCTGTCCTGTCACACATTCAAAGATTTATAGGGCACAAACCACCATACAGGGGTAGTTTGAGGTGGAGGGTGAGGTGGGGGTTTAAATGTAAGTTGCTGGACCCCAGGGTGTACAGTTCACTTTTAGCCTTGCTTGAAAACATGGTGACCTTAATGACACTGAGATCCAGGTCGCTCCGCAATATGCCCTGCCGATGTCTTCTGGTAAATGTAGAAAAGTCTGCATTCACATGGGACAAAACCTGGAGTGTGTTTGGAGCTGGGCTTGGCTACCGTGCTCGTTCTCTCACTTATACACACACTTATACACACACACGCACGCCGACATAGCAGTACTTCACCTTTCTCACACACTCTGCCAAACAGCAGGGTACTGAGCCTCTCTACAGGAGTGGTTTTATCTGTAGAACATTCCTCTATTCTGCTCTCAGCACACGCACACACTCGCACACAGACGCGCTGCTTCAGTCACATCATATATTCTTTCTTGACACATACAGAAACACCCCCCTTTCATCAAATCGCTCGCGCCTCCGTTCTCCTTCCCTTTCCTCTCTCCAATTTGGCGTCCCTCCTCCCAGCCCACCAGCTCTGTCTCCGGGTGACTGATGAGCGGTACTTACCGCGATGGGTTAGACTGGGAGGCTGTGACTGTGGTGGAAATATGAGCACATTCATAACAGGCACACATTAGCACATACATGCACACACATGTACACACACACACACAAAGACACAGGCAGACACATGGACACACAGAGCAGCTCAGTTTCCCATTTTACTGTGTAGTGGGGCATTACACACTCTGCTAGTATTCCCATTTCCATCCCAGGCCTGTTTGGAAAACAGCATTCCAGGTGTTGACATTGCAACACCTGTTTCCTCCCACAGAGCTGGGAACAGATCTGAGCACAAACCGGAAAAAAAACCCAATTATGAGGGTGACAACCAGTGTTACCTATATCCACATCTGTGTATAAATGTGCACAGATTCATGATTACATGTGCTCGAATGTGTCCTGGGCCTAGTGAGATGACAACAGCAATAGTGATGATGATGTTGACGATAATGATACAGTTCCCTTAGAAACCCAATGCAGCTGTTTCAGACAAATGAAATAAATCATTCTCATTTCAGTGAATTTATGTTTTGTCCTCCTCCTTCTTTCAACTGGTCTGCACAAAAAAAAAAAAAAAAACAGACTCAAGTGTATTTCTGCAAGTTGATAATGGCAACAGGGTGTACTGTTGCAAAATTGTCTTACACAGATTCCCTTAATGCTATATGTTGATTTATAAGGCTATTTTTGCACTCTCCAATAATCTAAGTATTTATGTAACAGTGAAATATGGATGTTGATAGTTTACAGTCTCCTCCATTCCCCGAGGCCCTGACAGAGACAGACTAGACAGCTTTAATGATGATTTGCGTCTTTCGTGTAAATTTGTCTGCTTAAAGACTTGAAAATTCAGAAACTAATTTCTCTCGCTGAGTTCAAAGCCTTAGTTGGAGTTTTGTGAGATGAATCCGTGGGAGTTGTCATTGCTCTGAATAAGTTGTTTTCTGGCTCCCAGCTCTGTCTGTCTGTCCGTTAGTCTGCCACCCCCCCCAAACACCCCCCTCCCACAGCCCTGTATTATTTATCTAAAACTGCATGTATACTTGGCTGCGTCCCTGTTGCAGATTTTGGATCTCAGTGGGTGTAACCTGGTTAAATAGAGGTTTAACAAAAAGCTAATAAACTGCCTTTGTGGAGCACAGTGAAGTGCTCCTTCCTATGAAGCGTATTGATTCCCCAGGAAGTGGAGATGTCAAGCCGTGGACAAGCTTGTGAAGAATTAATCTTTTCCCGGTGGCTTGGGATTTGACATCAAACTGTATTACACAATCTGTTCTGGGCAGAACAAAACTGCTTGCCCTCAGGTGTATATGCACTCACACACAGGCATACGTAGTACACGCATGCACGCACACAAACCCGCACCACACACACACACACACACACACAGACTCTGCAAGGCACAAACGACACAGAATTTGCACAATCGATGGAAGTGAGTCATCTGGATTAGATTAGATTACTGAGCAGAAAGAGCAGATATCAAGGAGGAAGGGAAGAAAGGCAGACAGAGAAAGGAAAAGTGAGTAAAAGAGAGAAAGAGAGAGTCAGAGACACAGAAAGGGATCAAAAAGAAGCTAGCTCCGAGGCAAGTACAACTACACCTATCAGGACCCAGGGAGAGACGGGGGAAGGAGAGAGAATGTGCACGTCTGTCGTCTGCAGAATTCAAAGACATCCGTGAGAATGTAATTTGTTGTGACTCTGAGTCTCACCCATCCTCGCTCATTCATTTTACCCTCCCCACTCCACATTCCCCGACCCCACCACTCCCTCTATCAGAGTGATTGACTTTTAAGGAAATAAGACTTCACCATCACACAACATCACATCCCTGATGGGGAATGAAAGGCAAAGTCTTTTCTGCCTTTTCCTCCGCCTCGGGTTCTTTTGAGGGGTGGAGGGTTGCAGGGGGGGCTGAGCTGACGTCCGGACTCGCCGTGATGGACGTTTCTATAAGAGATATGAAAACACGGAGCGTGACGGACATTTCTATAATAGAAATATCCCACAGCCGGCTACCCTGCTACCCAGCCTGTGGTGTTGACAGAGGGAGACAGCCACCGCTGTGTTGTAGGGGATGGCTGCTGGGACAAAAAAGTCAGCGGGGCTGTGGGGGGCGTACAAGCTCTTTACTTTTCCCTGTTCCTCATTGTGGCGCAATCTTGGCGTCTTTGTCTCTCCCTTTCTCTCCACGGCACAATCTGTCTCTGGCTTTTTCTCAATGGTTGAATCTCTTTCCGCCTTGGCCTTTGAAATATCGGGTTATGCGGGAATAATAGGCAACAGTGATACAGATCTGCTCTATCTGCCCCGCAATGCTGTACTTGTCACTCCTCTGCGCCGCAAAGTGAACATGTGAGATGCCATGGATGATCCTTTTTCTGTCTGTGGTTAAGCAGGGGATGGTTATGTAATAGGTTTAGTATTCAAAGGGGAGAAAGGGAAAAGAAGAGAATGAGGGCAGAGCAAGGAGGGGGTAAAGCGGAGGTGGAAGGAGTTAGGGCGAGATTAAAGCGTAGGAGACGCAGGCGGAGCGAGGCCACGAGAGCAGTGATCGCTGGATGTCACAGCGCCGCGAACCCTGTGTCCGGTGTGAGGCAGACAACTGCGTACGCGGCGTGTGAAATGTGCATCGGGAAATTATCGCCCTCACCCGTCGTAGCACTTCTCCCAAAGCTGATAGACAGACACACACTCACACACTCACAAACAAACACATTCACAGGTGTGATGACTGTGTGTCACCGTTGTCTGTCTCTCTCTGAGCAGGCAGTAGGCCAAAGAGGGTTTTATCACGCTTAATGGGATTTCACACTCTGAAGTACATACACACACACACACACACACACACACTAATGTTGAAGATAAACATGTCTGAAAGCTATGTGTGATCCCAGACAAATAAACACACACACCCACACATGCACACTCACTGATATAAAAGGATTTGTCAGGCTCCCACATTGTACACATGCAAAACTAATGGACTCCAATATCCACACAGTAACATCACTGTTACTCACTCATTTTGAAAGGACATGGCGATGAGCTTTTCACACCTGCCAGAATGGAAACACAGACACACAGGCAGCCGTAACCGCCGCGCAAATCTCCCATTATGCATCTGTCCGGCAGCTGTGTTGCATTAGTACTGTAGGGGTCACTGTAACCTGTCATCTCCCAGATGTGGTACAGTGCAGCTGTATAGGCAGATGGCACAGAAAACTAGACGTCTACCCCTTAAATGACTGGCTGCCACGGCTTTCCCGCTGCTTTTCACAATTGAAAAGCAAACGGAAATTTCCAAATGTTTCCCATCTGGTCGCTGCACAACAATGCAGCAGTAGTAATCTGTTGTCTTCAGTGTACGCAGTAAAATATGGAGCCTCTACATTGAGAGAGAGAGAGAGAGAGAGAGAGAAGGACAGAGTGAGAGATTTCTTAGTAATAGAAGGCAGAGCTTATGTGCTGTGCTAGGTGGACCGTGTTATGGCCTGTCTGAAAACTTCTGCAAAGTTTGGCTTTAGAACTTCACCAGACAAATGACCTAGGCTACATACCATAACTCACACTGGAAAGCATCTCTCTCCCTCTCTCTCTTGCTCTCTCATATACACAAACACACACACACATACACACACACACACACACACACATAGATATCAGCAGCAGCTGAAGAAGCATCAGTCAGACACCTCTAGCTGTTCATTTCCTCGCTGTCTTGATACATCCAGCCAGCTGTAAAATGTTATAAAAGCAACATCATAGCGGTTCATCCTCAGGGTCACTTGTCTCAGTGCCTCTTGCTGATAAGCGCATTATGCACAAAGGATTTCATACAACCTATAACTGTCTGGCATGTGTGCATGTTGCTTGTCTGTTGGCATGTCTGGTCGTGCAGCGTTATATGTTGTTTGTGTGTGTGTGTGTGTGTGCGTGTGACAGACAACAGTGAGGTGGTGGTTGCAAGAGAGAGGTATAATGAAGAGCGGATGCTGCGAGCCTGCTGCCAAGGCTGCTGTGTTGACAGAGACAACCTCCGCTGTGATGGTGGGAATGGTAAGCTCGATAACTGGGGGTAAAAAGGAGAACTCGTTCTTTTTCTCTATTTCAGATAGACGCACACGCCACGGAGCTGCAAACGGTAGGCTACACACTCAGTGTTGCAGCTAATGACTCCAGGGTGGCTACACGTCATGGATACTGACATCCACACACCATCCTAAGTGTATTTAAAGCAGTCGCAATCCCAGCTTTTCTTATTTGGTGTTATTCTTGAGTTCTGTCTTCATCATCCACCAAGATTTGAGGGATCCTAAGAGAGTTTTCATTTTCCACAGTAACACATTCCAGCATTCAGATATAACCAGCCAACTCTTGGGAAAATTTAAACTGGACTAGCCACAGGTCTTACTAGGGCTGTTTTCATCACTAACTAAAAACTTGAAGTAGTAGAGCTGATGTGAGAAAGTCAATGACTGACACCATCACTAGCTAAAGGCTGAAGCTGCGTTCTGATTGGATGGTAGCTTTTAATCCCCAACAATCTTTTGACTCAGGAGAAATCAAACAACAGGCTTCTCTCTGCATGGGAGGGGCCTCAGATTCTTGCAGTTGAATGTTTTCTACACCCAATGACAGTAAAAAAACATGTAAATGAAAAATATCGAATTTTACTTCATCACGTCTTGAACACTGCACTTTTGGACATTGGTGGTCCCAAATGGCAGTGAGAGATAACTTTAAATTTGAGGAGCTGCAGATGATGCGATGCAACACTAAACTGGCAGGTAGGGATGAAGGTGGCAAAGAGGATAATCTTCTCCTGGTGGGTTCAGCCGCTGACGGTGAGTCCACACACAGAGTCCAAACTGTTTAAGAGACAGCATGGTATTTAATTTGAAAGCGCTGCTGTGTGACTTTGTGCCCGTTGACTCTGTTTCCCCTTCAGCTCCAGTCGCTGTAGAGTCAGAGAGAGTTTAGGGACTTCGGCTGAGTGACACGGGCACTCGCAAATCTCCTGCGCAAACACGGGGAGCGGGGAAAACAAAACAGCAGCGACAACTGAGAAACAAAGTCGATACATACACAAGAAAAAGACAAGTATTCCATCAGCGAGCCACTGGTCCACCCTGACCGGGCCAGTTTGCACAGCTTTTAAAATCCTCAGCTCAGGGTCTGTTGAACGGGGCAAGGGTGCATTTTACTGCCTGTACATGCCACTTTTTATTTTAATAGGCGAGATCAAGTGTTTTGTCATAAAATGCCAGTTTTGTTTTATACCCGAAGCAAAGTGGGTCAGTCTTATAAATTGACATTTTGCTTGAATTGAGTAAAAGAGGTCTTGATTTTGGATGGGAGTGAGACAGTATGTCAGAATGTCAATACTGGTAGCATCATCGCTTTGCTATTTTCCTTTCAGTGAAAATTTTGAGGCTTGGGCATCTGCCCAGTGAGGAAAACTCTGAAGCAGAGGAGTTTTGTTTCCAGCTGTCAATCAACTGAATGCTGATTGCTATTGGCTCGGTGGTTAGTGGAGGGAGGGGAGAAGGGAGCTAAGTGCATTAGTGCTCCTATTTAGCTCAAATTTACCTGTCATTACTATAAGTTTTGATTTGTCACTGTCTGTTCCCCTGCCAGTGACCATATCAAAGCACACCATAATAATAATAGTAATAATAATTTGGGGAAATCTATGGCATCTCATTTAAAGGGGATGCTGCGACGCTTTGCACTTTCCCCTTCCTGATTCTGATTCTGACACTGATTTTGCAGCTCCACCTTGCGATTTGAGGTGATGAGTGTATTTTAACAATTATTTTATCAAGCATTTCAAAAGTTTCAGAAGAAGAAGGAGAACTTGCCAACAGCACCCTCCATCACAGAGCCGGAGAAAGGTTGGCTGCCTTAAATTCAGCTCTGCCTTTTATACTGATCGTAACTCTAAATCCAAAAGTGGCAAAACTGCACTCAGAATTTAAGTAATGGCAACGATGAGTGCCTAAATAGTGTCTGTTTAATACATGTTTGAGTTTCTGAACGAACACAAGGAGCACTTAGTTTGACTTGCAAGTGACGTGTCGGCCACCGGGGATATTTTGGTATCTGTCAAGATACATCAAGTATGCCTCATCTTTCTCAAAAAATTGAAATGTATTCAAGTATATTTTCCCAGGTCTGTAGTGAATCTCTCCTGAATTCCCAAACAGCAGCAGGCAGGGCTGCTCTTCCCACAGGCACCTACAGCCTCAATGACACCACGGGACAATGGCCTACGTGCTCAGGGCAGATACACACACACACACACACACACACACACACTGAAAATTAGGCAGGCTCTTAACTGCTGCTCTTTATTTTAATGTTGTTTGATGTTATGAAGCATGATATTGATGATGATCATGAAACAGTTACAACATGTTACAGTTCACCTGTGCCTTCCGGGGCCTCCAGGGGCCTGCAGGGGCCCCCCCAGCAGAGAGATGTTAAATCCCTCTGGAGGTAGCCTGAATGCAGAAAATGTGTGAGTGATCATTTTTTCTTCTTTGTGGATTTGTCAGAGTCCATGTCCCACATCCAGACACTGTAACCCTCAGACTGCTGCCTCACTGACACTGCACGTCCTAAAGTCATCACAGTGCTGCACTCCAGAGTCAGATCACTCCAGATCGATGTCAGATTTATTGTGTTTGCAAGAAAATTTGCTGAAAAAATGATCAAGTACAATATTACTACATATACACACTCAGTGTCACTTTATCAGCTCCACCTGTACAATAGAACCCAATCCAATCTAATCTAATCCAGTCTAATCCAGCTGTTGTGCCATACAGTTTCCTCTCCTGCTGTCTATAATGCTCAGCTTGTCTTGTTGTCACGGTAACAGAGGTGTTCATTC
>OMLB01056187.1:0-11494 GCA_900302555.1 Myripristis jacobus
GCCGGCATAGATCACCTTGGCTCTCCGAAAAAAGAACTGCTCAGAAAAGCCTGTTTTTTCTCTCCCTTGTCTCCTCCATTCCTCTGTTGTCCATCACTCACCCCCTCGCCCTGTTTTCTTTTCATTTTCAGCCTGCCTATTATTTCCCTCCATCATGACCTCACCTCCACTCAGACGCCCAGGCTCTATCTGTCTGTCAGTCTGTGCCTCATTGAAAGGCGTCGCTGGCCATTTTGAAAGAAAACTGTTGCTTCAACTGAGGCTCGTTGTTCTCTGTCTCAAAAGAACAGATGATTGCATCCTCCAAAGTGCGGCTTCTCAGGTCGACGCAACAATGTCATAATAGTCACTGATAATAATGAAAACACATGGCTCGGTTGATAATGTACGAGTGTGCGCCTCACATTTTCTCTCCCCGCCCCGTTGACTAGTCTTTGTTTACACGAAATTCAAATTCTCTCCCCTTCAGTGGTTTTTACCCCTCAACATCACATGCTGCCGACAGATAGGCTTTCAGTTTACTCACTCAATAAATGTAGGAATGCATCTCAGCATAATGCGAGTCAATAATTTCCTCGACTCATTATTCGGCTGCACAAAGGACGGTGGTCTAGTTTAGGTCGATCGCGGGAGCCTCTGTTTGGCCGCACCAAAAACCCTGAAAGTGACTCAGACGGCTGAAGTGGATCAGTCGATTGTTTCGATTCAGGTCATGGGTGGAGAGACAAGCACATAATCACACGTCCTCGCACGCACACGCACACACACACACACACACACGCATGCTAACTGACCTTCAAGCTAGGGTAAATTGATGTGTTAGGGTTGACAGAGATAAATGGCTGACTGATGGCGTGCTGGTAGCGCTGCAGCCAAACCTAGAACATTGGCTTTTCCTCCTGCTGCGACTCCCGCAACACACATTTTAATAATAAATCATTACCTGTATAATATTTGCACGGCCTCCTTCCATGTATTTGGTCATCTTTACGCTATTTTCAGATGTTCAGACGATAAAGCTCCTAAGGATATTGAGAAATGCCATGGTTGTACTTTTCCACTTTATTTATACAGGGCAGGTGTTGTTTGCTGAGCACATACACTCTTTATCAGCAGCGTCCTGCCGCAGGTTTATATAGCTACACACGCATTCATGCTCGAGAGCAAACACACTCCCCTACTTATGGCCACTCAGCAGGTCTGCTGGTCGCCGTCCACACCTAAACCTGAATTACGCGATTTCAGAAGCTGTTAACAATCATGATACTAATAAGTGCTTTGGGATGTAATTATATAAACCAATACAAGCTCATGTGGATCAGCTACATTGCAGTTTTGGGCCTTTTTCCTCTCCTCTCCAAAGATTGTTGCTTCTCCAGCTCCTACTCATGAATGCTCTCCTGAATTTGCTTTCCTGTAAAATTCATAATCCATACGTGAATGTGAAAGAGATGAGGAGGCTGGGAGAGATGAGGAGGCTGGGACGGAGTAGCAGTGTGAAGAGTTTACCTACAAATGTGTTGCTGCTCTTAATATCATCTAGTGATCAGAGAAAACCACATACTGCACCTTTAACTAGTGAATTCAGGGACTGTTGTTGCACCAAACTAGTATAAGCATCTGTGCATTATCTATGAGCCACTAATTCTACGATTTGTGCATTAATATCTACCAATTAATCACATAAAGATGAATGCCTGCTAGACTGGCTATCTTGTGAATGTGATGCATTCTCTGTGTTTACTCCTTCTCTTCCTCTCCATCCAACAATAGCAACAGCCAGCTGTAATGATTGGATGATCTGTTATCGGCAGTACAAATGCAAAAAGCACTTGGTCCACGGCAACTGTAAAACACTTTATGAAAATGTTCTTGGCGTTGGTACAAACACTGTTTCGCCGTTTTGTTGAAACAGTTTTGCTGTCACAAACTCAATTATCAGTGAATCCCCATAATGAACAGTTAATAAGGGGATTTGGATGTTGGCAGTTGATTATGCAGATACATGGAAAATTAAATATGCATAAATGCAAAATGGACTGAACGGTCAGACCGAATGGCAAAACAGACTCAGAGAAAGCGACTGCTGTGTCACTTTATTGACACGGAGCTTTGGGCTGATAAAAATGAAGGAATGATTATAGGAGCCATTACTGTGGGCACCAAATTACACCATCAGATTACTGTCTACTCTAAATGATTATTGTTGCGTATCCGAATCCCAGGACTGGGTGAGAAAATCGAGGCGGATGGTGAGTCATAATATCTCTCTTTCCTAAAAGTGCGTCCTGAAGCTGCTTCACTGCTGCTTACGTTGCTGTGCGAGAGATGACTGCTGCTCCTCTGGATGTCTGACTGTCCCTGTACACACTCAGCAAAATCTCAGTGAACAATGGCTTCATATTAGTTTGCAATATGAAGTAAACTTTAATCAGCTACATTAATCATGTCAATATTATTCAATATTATTCCCGATTTTATAAAACTGTGATATACGTCTTTTCCTGGCTTTAAAGGCTGCATTACAGTAAAGGGTTGTGGCTTTCAAAACTTATTAGAAGCTTGAAAGCACCAACAGTCGTCCCTACAACATCCATATGAGGGTATTTGGTCGAAGATATTGTGAGTTTTGATTTTCACCCAGCCCTAGCGAAGATACTGGGCTCCATTTGCTCTGGCTTGGGCCCAGCTGTTCTGTTTTGGGATCACCCTTTTGCTTTGGCTTTTAACTCATCCGCAAAACCGGTGCCAACAGTTGCACACTTCAGAAATGCTGGACACATCACAACACACGCCAGTCATACTTTTCCCTCCATGTGGGATATACAACAGCCATCTGGAGCCGCCGGTCTATCTTTGCATCTGTTCACGTTACAAAAATACCTCAGCTTGCCACTTTTTTTTTTTTTTTTACAACTGCAGAGTAGTTCAAATATGCAAAGGTCATGACGAGCTACCAAAAATACATCATGTTTAGGCTACATTTGACTCACCAGCGGTAGAGGCTTTCAGGTGATGTAACGCGGTCTCTAGTGGCCATGTTGGAGGTCTCAAACTCGGCTAAAAACAGCTTTTAAACATTTGAACCATCTCAATAGAAACCCAGTAGAAACTGGACTCGGTTTTATTTCTGATCAATGTTGAGTTTAGGTAAGGTCACATTATCTAGCAAATCATAGCCCCGGGCTCTGCCTATTGTCCCATCTTTATGTATTTGACCATCGTTTTGTGCACAGCCAACTGGGCCTCTGCGATGTGATGGCACTAGCCAGTGTTGCTAGGAGACTTGTGACACAACCGCAAAGCCTCCATGTAAATATACACTGTGCGTGGCTATCTGCCAGCAGGGGACAAGAGCATTCACTGCCAACATGTTTTTTCTTTCTTTTTTCCCCTTTTTTTTTTGTCTATTTTTCACCCCCCACACTGAACTCCTCCCTCTGCTTGACACACATCCCAGATTATATAACACTGCACCCCGAAATGCACGCTTGGAATCAACTACATATCCTTGAACCGGTCCCATCCCCAAATAAACACACACACACACACACACACTTGCACATAAATTTAGGCAAGCCCTTTGACATTTAATACACAAGCTGTCAACACCTCCATTAGCTGCATGCATTCTCATTTTTACACCCCTTAAATCCTGATTTCCCTTTATATTTCCCTACATCACACATACACTGAGTGAAATATTAAAACCCAAGATGCCTTTGATTTTGTGGCTGCAGCATTACATCAAACCGAAAATTTCTAGATGTCTTCTGCATCATTTTATACACGTTTCCCTGTAAGCCAGCAGGATGTGTTTGGTATTTTTGGAAATCTCAGGATCTCCGCCAGAATTTGAAATAAAGACCTGTGGGTTTGAACAAAGCTCGGTTACGCAGTGTGCATTTGTAACCACAAATGGGTGGAAAAGGTTTGAAAGCACCCGAGTGGCTGCACACCTGGTCACACTGACCTCCACTGCACCACCGCCTTAGAAATCACAGTATTGGGAATATTAAAAAAAAAAGGGAAAAAAATCACAGAATTATTTTTTATCGGTGCACTCTGCTCCGCGCACGCACTCTTAGAAATATGAATGGAGTTTAGGCCGAGCATCGTCTATAAATAGGGTGTTGTGAAGGGCTGTGTGGACGCGTGGGAACAGACAGGGCATTGTGCTGCCTGGCCTATCTGTATCTGGCCTCTAGCCATCAGGCAGAGGAGTGAGCAGCCCCCACATGCACACACACACACACACACACACACACACAAACACTGGCCCAGACACTAACCTATGTTGACTCATCTGTTGTGCTCTCATACACCTACACAGTATAAAATCCATACACACTGGTCCAGATGCTGAGGCATTCAGCTGTTGTGCTGCACATCGCCTACACCCACACAGCGTCAAATCCACATATACGAGCCCGGATTAATATAAACTAAACACTACCTCTGACCGAGAAGCATTAACAATTCAGATAAAAACACACTCGTGGCCATAATACTAATTTACTGACACTAGACTGATCTCATACACCCACACGGCATAAAATATTCCACACTGTCGCAGACACTGGGTAATACGCTTTTCACTGTCAAATACAGAGAGTGGAAATGCATCTAGTTTACAATACAGAGTCGTTATTCTACACTGCAGCCGTGCACAGATCAAATTAATCTTGAGTAATATTTCAACTTCAAGTACTTTTAAATCCTTGCTTGGCAGTGATTTAGCTAATGCCAAGCCATCAGCAATGTCTGCAGCAGTGATTTTGACATTTGTCGTCCATATTTTCTGCAAAGCTCTCGGTCAATGTGATATCTGGATGTTTTGGGTTTTTTTCCTAGCGGTGGAGCAGGCGTGTAACAAACAACTGCTTGGCCGAGTGGAAACGATCAACAAAGCCAATGTGTTCCTTTTTCTGTGGCTTTGGCTGCAGGCCGCTGTCCATGGTGCTATATCATGCAGCAGCAGGTGGTCCCGCGTTTTAGTGACTGCGCTCTTGCTTTGGCTTCCAATGCCACGTCTCTACAGGCTGTTTATAAAACTAAGTGCGATGTTCTTCATGTTCGACCGTAAGACAGCAACACGATGACAGATACAGACGGGAGGAGGGGGGGGGAGGAGCAGGGCGCCAAGTGGTAAAAACATGCCAGTGAGTGCAGTGTGCAGATCGCTGGCTCCCTGCTTGTAAATTCCCGTCCAAGACAAGGCATTTGTAGATTGTCAGCGAGCCCAAATATAAATGTTTATTTTGTACTTTTGTGGGTGCGTCGTGTCATGTCGGCCAGGCTGTAACACACTGAGCTGCCTTCACTGTCAACGGGCAAGGAAATGGCAACAATCAATACATTCGCGGATGCCAACAAGCAGAGAAGCAACAAGAGCCTGCAGTACGGGAGCTGCACTGAGATAGGCCGTGCACCGGATCAAGACAAGAATACATTTTTTTTTTATTGTTTCTTGTTCACGTATAACCCACTGGTATGTATCCACAGGCTGTTCAGTTTACATTTAGTTTTAAAAAAGCCAGAAAGCTACCATTGAATGCCTTGTTTTCTTCATTTTTATAAGGTGTCCATGTAGAGCTGGGGATGATCAGGCCAAAAAATGAAATCTTGCAAATCTAGATTTCTTTTCTCTTGTTTTTTACAAACTACTACTAAACTGATGGGATTCTTAGCCGGCATGATCATGTGACCAGTGATTCATGCACATGTTTCTGGGTGAGTAAGTGTAGATGAGTGAATTGGTGGGCTTGCTTGAATCCTCAGCCGCTTTTATAGCATTAAAACATAATCTTGATTTCAGGATTCAAACGTTTTTGCCTCGATCTAAAACATAAATCTGTTTTAATCTAATTACCTGATTTATCGCCCAGCCCTATCTCCATGCCAACAAAGTGTGCATGTAGTCAGACAACGTATCAAATAGGCTATTCTCCAATAATCCCATTAATTTCTGACAATAAAGTCATAGCATTCCTGCTGCACACAACACTAGATGAGCCAACCAGGTGAAAATGTACATCCGGATTCCCTGATGCAACTTAGTCATGTCAGGTGTGACCTGACAAATCAGATCCAACCAAGCAAATGGCATAAAATTAACATTGCATAATCCACCTCGGCTGACATGTAAAGGTCCTTGTCGTACCATGAGATGAGGTGAGATGCAGGATGGGAATCAAACCTAATTAGCGGAGTCATAAAAGTCTTACCCACTGGCCTAAATCATACATGAAGACCCAAGAAGCTATAGTTTTCCTGACATCTTACAAAATGATCTACGTCTGGGTTTGTTGCACAGCCAGCATATATTGTTTAGTTGGCCCTGAACATCAATAATTTAGAGCGACAGCTGCCCTGAACTGATCTTCAGCCTGAGTAGTAAACAAACACAAGACCAAAACATCATCAACAAAACATTATCAGCACTAACGCAATCCAGCGGCATATTGCAGCCCGCTGACTGCAATGTAATACTTCATGTTTAATTAGTGGCATGATGCGGCAGCCACAATAAGATGCAGCCGTGTCAAAACACTGACGGTATCATAAATACACAACAGCTGGCGCGGTCTTACTGCGGAGACAGGACCGTTTGCACCTAAACAGAAGGACGAACTGTTGAGACAATGACACCGCTTGTTGTTTGTTGGCCCGACGCAGTGGGGCCTGAATCCACCTCCAAAATCATACTAGTACACCAAATTTAGCTGTGCAGGCTACTGGCCTAGTTTGCAGACTATCCACGCATCCATCAGCCGGTCCACACTATTACCAGCCTCTGCTGCTTCATTACTATCAGCTCTTGCAGCCATCTCAGCCAAGTCCATGCTGTTCTTATTTAGCCTCCATCACAGCAAGTACTGCTGGTGAAAATATAAAAATGAGCAAAAATTCCAGGATAATTTTGCCAAATTCGGCCAAAAAAACAAAATAGGAAAATGTACTGTATGACCAATGTTTAGCATGAGCCGACTTTTCTTTTTTCAAAATGTCTAAATAATATTTTTTAGCTGTACAGTCTACTGTGGAAGAAAAGACACTCCCATTGCATTTCTGTATACGTACCATTCAGCCTTGGACCTTTAAGTGATCAAGCTAATACATCAGTTGGCCGATTGAGCTGTAGCAGCTGATACACGGCCGATTCAGCCGCCGTCACGTCAACAGCCTTTGACAAAATACTTTTGATTCTCCATTAGAAAATGACCAGCCTCCATTTAAAAGTACTACCACTGCTACAAAGACATTATTGAGGGAAGACACAATCACAAACATACGAAGGGTTTCATTTCAAAGCATTCTACTATTTTACAACAATGTGGCTATATGAAATGTAGTATGCAACATTTCAAAATCACCTTTATCCTTAAAAAAAGAGCTATTGTGGGATCAAGGGTCTTAAGAAAAATCCAAACTTTACAGTAACCCACAAAGTGTTTATACTGTTATAGCACTCTTCATCTAAAAGGTGTCAAATGTGTCAAATGGAGTGAATTCAGCATATGCAAACCCACTGCCGCCATATCAATTTATATATATATATTTTTTATTTGTCTACATGTTCAAAATTAAGCACCGTTCATTCACTCTCCAGTATCTGACGTCAGAGAAAACCTGTGATTTGAAGTTCAACTGTTGCACACACACACACACACACACACACCAGTGTAGCAGGTGAAGCAGATCATCTCAGTCCGTGGCCGACACTGATGGATTAGCAAACACTGGGGGAGTAAATGTTAATATTGGTACAGTGAGAGTCAACAGGCAAGGTGACAGTGTGCCACACTCGAGTAGCTTTACCTGACACCAAGAAGCTGTGCAAATACATTTATGTGTGACACGCAGGAGGTGTGGACACGGTGTGCAATGTCCCTCTCCTAGTAAGTGGCGATGTTTGAAGCCTTGAAGCCAAAATTGACAAATGAAAAATAGATTATAGCATCAAAGCAGTTCTATATGTTTTTCTAGTCTTTGAAGTCTGCCAACAGTCTGTGTTTTATGACCACCGCCATCGGTTCATGAACAAATGCTCATCCATACAAGAAGACGAGATGGAAACAGAGAGTCCAAAGGTTTATATATGTGGGTTGTGGAAGACGTCCTCTTACTTAACAGCCTGAAGGGGAATCAGTGCTCTAGCCATTTTTTCCACTCTTTACCTTGGTCCAGAGCCTAAACTGTGTACCTCATAAGTGCTGGAAAAGTCTGAAAAGACATTTTCCACGCCTGAGAAGGCAAGGGAAAATGATGCATATTCCAAAAGTTCTGGAAATATCCGGGAGGTGCAGACTGGTCAAGCGGGAGATCTAGTTTCCTTTGAAGGAACAATGCAAATAAAATTCACGTATGCACAGCGAAAGAGGTCAGCACGCTGACACAAAGCACTGGCACCAGAATGTGTGGTCTGTAATGGAATAGTCCTGGGGAAAAAACTAAACTCATGTGTAGGATGTTTGGGTTGGCTCTGCCTGGACTCCAGGTTCAGTCCGAGTACAGCGTTACACATTTGTGACAGCGGTGCTCGCGCGCGCTCTGACGATCAGGCGACGCGGCAAATGAACATCAGTGATGTACAACAAATCTGTAATCAGGTCACACTGGTCAATAGCCAGCAGAGCAACGAGGTCAGTGGCGCAGCAGAGACAGCGACACTCACCACATCTACTGTTTGACTTTTAAGGCTTAACCTCTTCGACCCCGCCTGTCCCATTGATGAGTTTCTCATTACAAAGCCATATTGTGTATTGTGTTGCTGAGCTTTGTTCAAACCCACCAAACTTCATTTTAAATTCTTATGGAGAATCCAAGGTTTGCACAGATGTCCTCGATATGTTACTGGTAAATTTGTATAGAATGATGCACAAGACATCTGGATATTTTCTATTTGATGTAATGCTGCAGCCATAAAACATGTTGGGTTTGAATATTTCACTCAATGCAAGTGTGATGTAGCTTGAATGAAGCATTGCAACTGGCAGATACAGAATATGTACGTGACATTGGCGTACAATGTGGTGAAAAAAATATTTTTTTCTAATTCTGAAGCTACTTAAGGGGAGATTTAATGGAAAAATTAGAGTTCAGTGGGTTTATTTGCAACATCATATAGACAGCTTTCTCATCACGGGGTTCATTGAGCTTTTGTCACTGGATTCAGAAATCTGCGGAAGCTCAAACAGAGAGGCGGAGTGCACCAAAATGTCCCCAACTACCACAGTTTAATGATGTCAACACGCTGATCTTGAGGATATTAGTCGGGCCAAGCGCACAAACACTCCGAGAGCTGGACCGTCGGCGCAAAGGGCAACTGCTCTGGCTGAGGGGTTTATTTTCGGACTTGACAGATGCATATGAGTGACTCCAGAAACTCCGCAAACCGCCGCCTTCACACATCAACACTCCAGTCAAAATAACCCCGTCTGCACAGCGACATCTTTCAGCTGGTGCATAAAAAAAATAATTAGCAGCCCTCAACGTATCCTCACCCGGCAGCGCCAAAAAAAGATGTGTTGAGGCTTAAAATTTTACCGTGCAAGTGGAAAAATCTGCCAGTGAGGTGAGATAATTTCACTTGTTTCTTATGCAGTTATATGCTTTAATTTTAATGAAACAGTAACGTGGCAACATAAGATGCTATTGCCTGTTTGCCTTGTTTTGAGTACAAAGGATTCCACTCACAACTTCACTATAGCATGTTAGGGTGGTATTTATTTATCTGTTTATTCATTTATTCTATTATTTATGTGCTGAGCATCACCAAGGCCATATGGACAGCGTGCTTTACTGGTGACCGTGGGTTACTCGAGATCAGCTCTGCAGCATCTGTGAAACCCAATTAAGTGGAAGTAAAAAATGCATGGCACAATAATTTGTTCTGGTGTCCTCTGTAAATTACAGGGACAAAAAAAAACAACAACAACAACTTTGAAGTCCGCAAACAGTCTGTGTTCCATGACCACCATCATCAGCTAATGAACACACACACGCACGCTCACATCAAGACAAGATGGAAGCAGACAGTGTGAAGATTTACATATGTGGGTCATGGAAGGGATGCAGCGGGTGTAAAGCGGAGTTCACTCACTCATAAGGATAGTGCTTATCTTTTGCATCATTTTCAATTGTTTTGGATGATATGCATTTTTCTCCTTTATTCATAATTACTGACAGAATTCACATTTATTTGTACATCAGACCCAGTTGAAAGGCTTGATTCTAATATAAAATACTGTTATTTCAGGGGGGGAAATGTGGCTATTATAAATGCATCAGTAATTTCAAAATAGATAACTGCACATAGAAACATGACTCGTTGGTAAATAGCAAGTAAATAGAGAGTATACTAATGCCTCAAGATGACTCAGACTGGATAAAGCGTGATTGATTCAGCACCCAAGAAAACACCTATTAAGCTTTATATAGGCTGTTTATTTTGCTGTTTATATATGTATATGTATCTTTATCTTTATCTTTATCTTTTTAAAGGTGCATATTGTGTCATTTTGGAGGAAAAAATCTGCAGCCAGTCGTCATCCTGACATTTTACGAGAAAACAAACTGCTGTGCATGGACATATAAGGGATACAGGTAATCACACTCACCATCTAAGTAGCAAGAAACAGTGTGTGTGTGCGTGTGCCTGCTTGTATCAGTGTGTGTGTGTGTGCGTAGGGGGAAATGGCCTATATATGAAGGGATGGAGAATATCTTTGTGACAATGGCCATAAGAGCTGTGTGCACATGTGCCTGTTTCTGTGTGTGTGTGTGTGTGTGTGTGTGTCAGAGAGAGAAAGGGTGAGTGTGAGTCTGTGTGTGTGTGTGTGTGTGTGTGTGAGTGTTATCAGCAGGGGCTCCACTTCACTCAAAGGACAGCGAAGCCATGAGTCTCCAAATGCGGTATGACTCACAGAATCTGCGTGCCACACTTGCGCGCGCGCGTGCGCGTGCAGCTTGCAGCATAATGAAAACCTGTCTGTGGAGCTGTGCAGACAGAGGAGGGGGAGGCTGGCGTGCGTGCGTGAGGATGTCTGTGCGCGTGCGTGAGGGAGTATGTGTGTGTGTGTGTGTGTATGTACTTGCTTTGGCACGACACCGAAGCAAAGCATATCCTCTCTCTCTCGCGCGCGCGCGCTGTAGGATATTCCATAGGAGAGACGCTTATGAAACACAGCGTGTCTCCGCGAGGCAGAGCTGTATTGTTTTGCTTTCTCAGGGCTTTGGTCGCGGGGCCAGTGAATAATCCACACTGGGGACACACCTCCGTTTGACATTGACATACATTACAGGGCGCATGGCGCGCCAACAGCCTCAACCCCCCTCCAGAAGACCCCACACACATCCTACAACCCCCTCCCTCCCGCTACACACACACACACACACATACACACCAGATCACAAACAAAAGCAACCTTTTTGATATGGCAGTAGGCCTTTTTTAACCAAAACTGTCCTTATGGGATTTTTGTTTTTGAAC